>OY660887.1:5597500-5842500 GCA_962446985.1 Xyrichtys novacula
TCGAGGACGATATCAGTAAAGACAAGTATTGAATGTGCCTCACAGGAGCTTTAAACTTTATTTAAAAAGGAAAAAAAAATAGCACTGATTATTTACACCAAGCAGATTGACGTACATGTGCCCAGATTTGAAAATGTTTATGTTTCGACTTGATCATAAATAAAAATATTAGGTTAAGTAGTCTAACTATTACTGTTTTTAAATTCCTCAAGGATTCTTCCACAACAAGTAGCATATTGCTCTCCCTGATACTCTTAATAATCTTAATCATAGCTTTCCAATCTCTTAGTGTACATGTTTGAGATTTTTCCAAAGATTTTACCAACAACTCATTTTCCAAATCAGACACAATGTTTCGCTCAAGCTTTGTGAGTCCAGCCTCAGGTGATCTTAAATATTGAATCATTACAACATTTATTATTACAGCCTCTCTGTTGTCGTCCCTTCACTTGTAAAGAGGGCACATTCAGAAAACAGAGCATTAGTAAGCACCGGCATTTGTGTGCTCCTGAACATATAATTCTTATTCAGTGGGTTTGCCCGGTAAACCACAAGGGTGACAAAATAATAGACATCCACCAGCAACAATGTGACAAAGAAGTTCAGCCCTAAACAGATCGTCCCCATATGTCAGCCTGTGGGCACCTCTGCAGAATACGGTGTTTAGTGCAGAGTGAGTGGTGGCTTTGTTTACCAGAGAAATGCTCCTACTTGATATAAATGCAGCAGGATTCAGAGGAAAGTTTATCCTCTTTACCAGAGACCCAACCAGTTACTGTTAAGACATTAAGCTTCTGTGTTATAATTATTTAACCACCATACACGTTTTTTATGTTATAATATTTCGTATTAGTTTTTAAAGTGGAGTTTTAGAGGTGGCAACCATGTTTAGAAATGTTGGCTCAAGCAATTTTCAGTTTTGGGAGTTGAAGCCTTTAGATTTCGTACTAACAGCTCCAGGTTATTCAAAAGGGTAGATGTCATTTCCGCACTCTGATGTATTTTAACAAGGCAGAACCAGACTAGTTTCAGACAGCCATGTTCCACAACTTCATTGGGTTTAGAGAGTTGGACAGAGGTAAGATTGAAGTAGGCAGGTTTACAACAGTAAAACATCTGCAGCAGCGATCCAGAGGAACCTACGGCATGATGGAGCTCAGGGTTAGTGAGTCTAATCGGACAAGATGATTCAAGGTTAAAGACATAGAAAGATTTGAGACTTTCTGACCCATCAGTTACATGGGCAGAAATAACTGGAATAAATGCCTGATTGGAATGAAAAAGCATCATGTAAATGTCAATCGGAAGATTCAGTTCGGCTCAATCAGAAAGAAATTGTATTCCGATCGAGAGGGGGGGTTTATGCCGATCGTTATTCCGAAATTCGTCCATGTAAACACTTTTTCCGATTGTAACAAGGCATAGGTACGGCATAATGGTGTCACATCTGTACACACAGTGCAACCTTTGACAGAACCGCAAAATAAGTAAGCAAGGGCGCCATCCAGTGACAACATTTAACTCCTGAACTGGATGAAGTGAGCCACAACCGCGTTTGTTGGTTTGTTGACTGCACAGGCATACAACTCTTCTTCTGTGGTTTTTAGCGAAATCAGACAACTCTGTGCATTGTGCATGTATATGCACGTCATGATCAGATTATTTGATTTTTCACCCATATAAACAGTGGATTCAGATTATCTGATCCCTCAAATTTTTAATCGGATCGAGAAATTTTGCCCATGTCAACGTGGCTAGTGAGGCCAGGCTAGTTTACAAGAAACAGGTAACATAGCTCCCGACATTTGATGGTTGTGATGGAAGAAGATGATACGCTAAACTCCAAAGCAAGCCGCCAACCTTCAGAACACCACTCTCGTCTATGTCTTTATGCCTTCATTCAGCTAATCATCTCCCGGTTAAACTTTTCCATCACGTACCAAAACAATCAACAAACGCGCTTAGCAAGAGGTTTGAATGTTGTGTGCTTAATGATATAAACACAGACAACTTTACAACTCCAAACCAGTCCAACACTGACAGATAGAGAAATAACCGTTCAAACACACCCACATCTTTGGGGAATTTAGTGACCTATTAACCTGATATGAATGTATTTGGCCTGTGGGAGGAATCTGGAATACATCCAGTGAACCAGGAAACTTCAGGCTGTCTCACTGTTAGAAAACAACAGTAACCATCACGCCACTGTAAGATAAGAAAAGTGCCACCCGAGCACAAGCCGATTTACTGTTTGTTAAGCAAACACGCAAGAAATAGTTTGCTCTGCAGACGTATAAAGTCAAAGAAAAGTCTTTCCACAGAATGCCATATCTCAATCTAGGATGACAAACAGTGCGTGTCAGTACCTACAAGGTGAACTGACAGACAGAAGCTTCCAAATGTCAGTCTTCTGAGTGCGATAAAAGAGCAAGACTCCGGTGGTTTTACAGCGGTGAAAGGTTGAACATGGAGGGAGAAAAAAAAAAAAAAAAAGCCACCTTGACTGATTCCAGCGTGGAGTTATTTCTATGATTTCCACTACTACACCCAGTCGGCCAGACAAACTGCCTCAGGCCACTCCAAAATAACTGGTGAGGAGATTGCTGCAGCAGTTGGAGACCTCAACACTTGGCAATGAACTCTCATCCCTCATACGCATGAATTATTAATCAGAAAGTTTTGAAACAAGTGAAAAACAGCGCCATTAACTCGGAAGAATTTCATTTGAAACATAGCGTATACTAGAGAGACTAATATGTCTGTCCACAATTTATATACCAACAGAGCGCATAATGAAAACAAACCTGGAATGAATGAGAAATTCAATACACTTTTTATTGATACTGTTCGAAGAAGATATTAAAGTTGAATTCATATCGCTTTCTTAAATAAAACATGCAAACCAAGGTAACAGATGCATAATGAGACACAGAAGGAGGCTTATGTTTTCATTCAATCCTGAGTAAAGTACTTTTCTGATGCCATTCATTTGAAAAAAACATTTTTTTTTGTATCAAAATTACTCTCTTGTGTTTTTTTTCCCATCACTTTTTTGCATCTCTGCCTCAAGCCACTCTGCTGGTTTGATTAGTGCTCAAAAAACAGTCCACTCATAATAATAATAATAATAATAATAATTTATTAGGCTCATTTTTGGTTGTCGGAACAAGGAGCTGCTTTGTAAATGGTCAAAAATTGCCTCCACAATATTTGGCAATGAAAGGTCAAGTTTTTGTTTTTTTTCCCTTCCTGTTGTCTCAATTTATTTGACTCCAAATGTTCCTAGATCCACACAAAGGAGAAGAGGCGGGTACTTGTGTGTAAATACACAATGCTGTAGATCAAGAACAAGAGCTGCCTGGTGGGATACTGCACTGGACTGTACATATTGTACTGCAGTAGTCCAGTGTTGTTCTCCCCTGCGAGTCCTGTAGTTACACGTGTGAATAAGAATGAGAAATATCCAGAGCAGTCCCCAGAGGAAGTGTTGCAGTCAAGTCAAAACCTCCAGTCTGATGTCTGTGTTTTGGTCTGACTTACACTAGGCTTATATTAAATGATTTCCACAGTCCCAGACAAAAAACTGAAAGTGAATCTAAGAGTTTTACTGGAGTCACAGCGTAGTCTGGTTGCTTTTCTGTGAAGAAATGATCGTAAATGTTCTTCGTTGAGCTGCGTCACCCCGCAGCAGTCCGTAATGGACTGGCCAGAGGTCTTGCTACAAACAGACGGCTGCTGGAGGTGAGAGGGTGAGTTGTGTTTAGTCTCTTTGCTGAAGAAATTAGGCAAAGTTAAAAAGATGTTTGGTGACTAGTGCTATGGCTGGGACCTTATATGTACTGTTGATGAAGTTAAGTGCTGAAGTTAGGTATTTGTGGCTATAGAGTGGCGTTTTCTTTGAGGTTTGTTCATGGCTCCTGAGACCGCTGTGTATTGCTATCGTGTGGTCGTTACTAAAGTTGTTATAACTAGAGAAGCAAGTGGTCGGCAACATTCATCTCTCGAGGGGGTGTCTAACTCGGTGTTACATTGTTTTAGACACTAACTTAATTTTAAGCCGAAATATCCCATTAAGTTTAAGGTGCTAATCTATGCTGTTTCATATCAGTCTTCTCATAGTCTTCAGTTTGCGATAATAATAAACATGTTTGATATTACCGCCTGCTGAGTGTTAGCATTAAGGAGTTCTGAGTTGTCATATGCGAACCCCCGATGAAACAATGAACTGTCAAAAAATGCTGAAAGTATCTGGTTGTAATCTTGTAAATAGTAACCCTGCAAGATTCACGGTCTTTGTAAAATCTCAGTCTGAGACTCGGCCGTGACTAAAAACTCTTAACACTTGTCTTTAGATGTGAGCAAATGTGAGCTGATAGTTCTCCATCGGTGGTATTACTTGCGAACTCACTGCTGCATGGAAATCTACTCTCAGCAGGGGGGCGTGTCGCAAAGTTGGTCATTAATGACGTATCTCTAAAAGCTGAAAAGAAGAGACATGTGAGGTGTAGAATAAGTGGGAGGCCTCGGCCACCAGTGAAATACCACTACTCATATTGTGGGCTCTCGCAGGAGCGGCAGTAGCTCAGGAGGTAGAGTGGAATAACTGGAAGGTTGGTGGTTGGATTCCCACCTATCCTGAGTCTATCACTTAACCCACCTTACTCTCAGTGTGTGTCCTTCACTGGTGTACGATTGTGAGAATTGTGTAGTGGTGGTCGGAAAGGCCGTAGGCGTAAACTGGCAGCCAAGTTCAAACTAGAGATCTAGTTTAGATATAAAGCTTATTGTTAGGGCAGATTTAGGACTGATCCAGATCAGAGTTTTGCTGCGACAGATTTAGACTTTGGGGTCCTGTTAAAGTCACTAATACCAAGTCTCTTCTGGGGTCCCTGAGCTCCATCATGCTGTAGGTCCCTCTGGATCGCTGCTGACATAAAAACAGTGAAAGCCTGTTGAGTTGTTGGTTCGGTTTTCTGTCTTTGCACAAGAGTCCCAGTGTATGACTTTGACTCAACAGATCCAGTCCCATAAAACTCACTTGGACTCGATAAGAATAACAAACATCACCATCACGTTTCTCCCCTGTCCAGCATATTTGATGCTCCTTTGCTCGCTCCACGAATCACCTTCTTAACTTTTTTTTTTACTACAGCGCTGGTCAATGCTTTCCCTTTCAGAGCTGGCGTCACTCCGAGCGAAGAGCTGAGTCAAGACACATTATAAATGTCAGCACCTATAATCGATGCGGTAACCCTCACAGGTCACAGGAAGCGGGAGCAGTTAGGAGAGTGCGAAAGGTTCTTGCAGTTGAAAACCTTCTGTTTGTTGGTCTGCCGGGAAACATTGACTTTTGTGACATTGCCAACCTTTGACAAGAAGAGCTCGCTGTTTGTTTGTTTGAATCTAGCGAGGAGGGGGGGGGGGGCAGCCTGACAGCCTTCTGCATAGGAAACTGCAGCTTTTGTAAGAAAAGCGTAGAAAATCTCTCAATTCCTCACTTTTGGGAGAAGCTAAATGTGGGAGATTCGCTCGAACATATGAATCCTCAGATTAAGTCGACACCAGCGACAGCCGTGCCAGTCTAATGGATGCTTTTCTCCAAGTGTGTGCGTGTTTGTGTGTGGCTCTGGTTGCTATGGTTATGCCTTTCTCTGGATCAGTCTGCAGGCAGATAAATAATGCACACTAATGCTGGCGTGGTGACAGCACTGCAGCAAGCTGTTGCTCACCTCAGCTCTGCTCCGCTCTGAAAACGCTCACAAATACAGACATAAATATGGAAATGTACACATGCAGCAGCGGGGGGATGCATGCACACTCGTATACATCTGCACTGCAAAACATGTTTGTAGAGAGAGTTTTCAAGCAAAAGCACGCTAGAGTGAATTTGCCTTTAAATCTTCTCTGGTATTGAGCGGAAGAAATCAAAACAGAGCTGTCAGACTGTCTAGTCAGTTCAATAAAGTGAGATATCAGTGTTTGTTTTGACACATCTATATAATGAAGCAGCTGTGGAAGCCTTGATGGACTGATGTCAACTCTCTACCCATCACAGGATGCCTTCAAAGGTTCTTTTCAGGGCTCGCATCTTCCAAACAGTATCTGAAAATGTTAGATTTGATGCCGAATAATGAATAGAAGCAACAAACATGAAAGAAAGACCCTGTTATTTCTCCGCATGTGGTCCAAGTGTGCATCAAGATAGAAAACGGTTTTGCTTTGGGCTGCCACTCACAAAGCTTCCGCTGACAAGTTGTTCATTTGCATGTTTTTGCTTCGGTCTGGGATATTTTTATATTATTTTTTGCTCCAGTCAACATTTTACACTCCCAATGGAGGTATCTTTTTTTGTAGGAGAAGCAAAAACCAAACGTCCCTCTGGGTAATGTAGGAAATCACCTACTGAAAAAAGAGACAGATGAGGGAAGCTGATGAATACTAATGCGCTGTAAAAATGTAAATTACATGATGACACGTGAACATTGGGGCCTGATGGATTCAACACTACATAAACAAGGTATATTTAAAAGTCTGTATTATGTTTTATCTTTTTTTGAGTGGTTCTGCAGCGAGAAACTGCAATGAACGTGGCGCGAAATCTCAAAAGAGACTATTTATTTCCCCTTTCCATATGTAAATGACAGAAGTAGTCTGAAGAATAATCACGGTTTTAAAAATGCACAGCACTCAGTGTATGTCTTGATAGAAAAGTTTCTTTTATGTATGCAATGACAAAGAGCTGACGGATGTGATACGGAGAATAAAGTACAAGGCACCAATGACAAAGAGTCATCTGTCTCTCTCTATCTCCTTTGCGCCTCCCTTTACGTTCCTTTGTGAGTTCTTGTGATGAGTCTTTGTTCATAAACCTGTCTTGATATACCGAAGGACTATATGTATGTAAAAAAGAAAAGAGATAGCAGGGCTATTTTTAGTGCTTTTTTTCTTTCATGTCAGAGACAGGACTCTTGTTTTATGGCCAGGAATCAAAGCTGCCTGACCACAAGGAAATAGATGAATTAATAAATAATGGGATCTGATTTTTCAAAGTCAAACACCTTCATGCTAAAGGAATGTAAACCTTGTTCACTTTAATCTTTATATTCCCCAACACTCGAGCCAGAGATTCATCCAAACTTCAGAGGGAATGGCAGGAACGTTGAGAAGGTCTTGCTTGGGAATTTTACATAAAGTTGCATTTTTAACCCTAAAAAAATGACAATAATAAAAGCTTGTCAACAAATGATAGAGGAGAGAAGACAATGGTAAGCTTGAAATTCACCAAAATCAATAAGAATAGGTCAGAGGGTATGGGAAAGTGCAAGTTAGGAAGTTAATACTGCCAGAGAAAACCAAAGATGAAGCAAAGAGATGATGGCTATATGAGGATAAGGGAATATAAGGGGAAAAACTGGCTTATAATAAAACCTCAACAAACAAACCAGGCCATCCCCAGCCCACTCCTCAAACAACTCTCAAATCAGCCAAAATCAACAGGCACCCCTGCCGAGTACCCGGTTTATGAGGACATATGATGTGCCAACTAAAAAGCAGTCTGCAGCTCCTGAAGATGGACCGTCCATCATGTCAATAAAGTTTTTTTTTGTTTTTTTTTTCACAGAGAACTCGGTGAATGCCGCCAGCAGATGAATGATTTTGTGAAACAACAAGGCTTTCATTGCCGAGTTCAAGAAACCTCACACTCTTTCTGGAAAGGAGATTATATATACATACAGTTGAAACCAGAAGTCTACATACATTATATAAAAAGGCACCTAACCTATTTTTTCCTCACTGTGTAACATTAAATCAGATTAAACTTTAACTGTTTTTGGTCAATTAGGATTACCAAAATTATTTCAATGGGTTTTCCAAATGGATAGAGGTCCTAAGCATACTGCCAAACTGGTTACAAAGTGGTTTAAGGATAACAAAGTCAATGTTTTGAAGTGGCCACCACAAAGCCCTGATCTCAATCCTATGGAAAATTTATGGGCAGAACTGAAAAGGAATGTGCGAGCAAGGCGGCCTACAGACTCGGCTCAGTTACATCAGTTCTGACTGGAGGAATGGACCAAAATTCCTGCAAACTATTATTGTGGAAGTATATCTAAAACATTTGACCCAAGTCATACAATTTAAAGGCGCTACCTTTTGACTCTTGAGAAAATAATGAAAAATTGTTCAAAAAATTCTCTCTCTCATTATTTTGGTATTTAGCAAATAAAAATAATTTTGGTAATCCTAATTGACCAAAAACAGAAAAAGTTTAATCTGATTTAATGTTAGACGGTGAGAAAAAAAGGTAATGCGTAAACTTGTAAACTTCTGGTTTCAACTGTAAAAACCGTGTAAACACATAGGTCTGACTAACAAAATTCGATAATGCAAATGGGGATTGATTTTATGCTCCAGAGTTTGTACACGCTGGAAGTTACTTAGGATGAATCTGAGCTGAAGAAGTAAACAAAACCTGTATAGATGAAGAAAGGACATTAAAAAAGACGAAACTTAGCAAACGAGCAAAAAAACAGTAAGCAACTGTAAAAGTTGATGTACATCCTGTTAGTGTCTTTCTTACATATCTGGTCAACTGTTTTGACACATAATCTGTTAACAGGAGACGTCCCAAACTGAAAGGTAACAAACTGAAAGGGGGAGTGGTTTAAAAAGTTTGAGAACCAAACTGCTGTAAAAGTGTAATCGCCCTTTAAATCATATGCAAACATCATTGTGTTATTTCTGTCCAAAACTGAGAAATAGTTAATCGAACTTCATCACCTTCAACACAAAAGTGGCGCAAAAGTTATTTCATGAAAAAAGTAACAAAAAGTAGAAAAGTGTCAAATGCTGTAATTATCAGAATCCTTGTTTATCAGTCAAAATTTTCTACCTTGCCAAAAACATAGTTTGAGACTGAGAACAATCTGAATCCCACCTGCTAATTTAAAATAGCAGTGTGTTGGAAAAGGAGGCTTTTAAACATCTGCTTGAAAGGATAAGTCTTCTTCTATTCAATATATTGCCCATTGCAGGCAAACTCCATTGACAAAAAACTCTGCCACCGGGGTTCAAAGTATTGCCTGAGTAACCACAGCCTGATATATCTTCTCCCTCTCTACCATATAACCCTTTTATCATCTAAAACCTCTGAAAATACAATGAACCCCACTGCTGCACAGCCCGACATGTTCCTTCAGCTGAACTGAATACGAACAATAGTTCATCACTTTATTTCTACATCCTCCGTTCTGTTGCTGGAAACATTTTTAAAAGCATAAACCCCACAAAGTGCACTCTGCTTGAGTGGAACTAGTTTGAACTGTTGATGTACTTTATTTTCAGGAAACAGCCTTTTCTGAGATGCAACTTTTTTCTTTTTTGGATGGGATTCCATTTAGTTCGGCCGTTCTTTGCCCCGGGATGGCAAATTCTCCTGACATACATGCTTTCCTGACCTTTCCAGTGCTCCCAAGAAGTTGACATTTTTGGTTTCTCAGTGAAATGATTGGATGGCTATTGGCTTGATTGCCATGACCTTTGTAAGATATGTAAATTCCCCAGAGGATAATTTTGAATGACTTTGGCAATCACCTGAATTTCTATCAAGAGCCTACAGCTAACCAAGGTTTTGCGCTAGAGTACAAAACTTTGTGGAATTCCTGCACAAGTTTTCTAGTCCTCATTCCTACAACGGAACCACAAAGTTGACATTTGTGTCAAAGTAAAAGGTCTTACCAAATGCCGATTAGGATATCACAGATGCAACCCAGGTCTCCATAGTATTCATGCAAAATTTCTGCCACTACTTTTCACCCTGTGCCTTCAACAGGTCAAAATCCAGCAGCTCGACACTCCGTTTCTTCCTATCGATCAGTTTTCTTTAATTTACTCCGAGCATTTCAATCAGGAGAGAGGGATAAATTAAGAGAAGATAATTATTTATTTCACAGATGATATGTGATAATTAAGTCTTGTCAGAAAGTCTTTAGTGCTTAGACTCTACAGGGAGGTTTTGTAATCAAATGGTGTCTGTCCTGAGCAGCAGCAAGATAAATATCCCAATAGAGTCAAGACCCTGATTGTTGTTGGCTATTGCAAAGACTGGCGGCTGATTTATCAGCTTTAGGACCATAAAACAACATTAAGAAAAACAGAAGTGATAGGAAATCATTGCATGGGCTCAAAATGTCATCCGAATCCTTGAACAGCCACAACTGGAGGTTACTGGTTGGGGTTGCGTGTTGCAAAATCATGCTTGTGTCAGGTTATCTGGTCTCTCTAAAAGCTAGGATTCTTGATGGTATGAGGACGCAGAGGTACCTGGAGCTGCAGATATAGAGGGCTGAACAGTGTGCACAGTAGGCCTGGGACAACAACAAATTTTTCCTGGATGATATATTGTCCCACAAATTATTGATAATAAATGATATTATTGTTGGCATTATAGACCAAAATGGCCACTTATGTTATTTTTACATATCACAAATTTTCTGGAGGGCAACTCGTAATGTTGGTCAAAAATTTGTATCAATTCTTGAAATGCTGGCTTTTTAAACTGTATTAAATGGCTGTATCTCTTTAGCAATGTCGCGAACTACATTTCCTGTGAGCACACACCATTTTGCGCTGTTCCAACCATACTTACTTTGTCGAACCAGATGCTTCAGTAAGTGCTGACTGTCGGGGCGACGGTTCTGCATCTCTGGTTGTAGTTTTTTTCCCCAGCTGGGAAAACTCGACCAGGTGATTGTGTTTGAGGTGGGCATGCAGGTTTGTTGTGTTGCCTTTTTTTGTTGCTACTATTTTAAACAAAGTCGGCACACTGGCTCGACTGTGTAGATCAAGGGTGGGCAATCATGTGCCATGGAGGGCCGAGAGGCTGCAGGTTTTCCTTCCAACCCAAAACTCCACCAGGTGATTTCACTGATTAGTCTCTGCTCTCTGCTTGGAGGTAAGGTAATCAGTGAAATCACCTGGTACATGATTGCCCACCCCTGGTGTAGATGGTCCCACCTTGCTCATTGGGCTTTAACCCGAAATATTCCCACACTGGGGCTGTGGCATTTCGCTTTGATTTTAACTCTTCCATGCTCCTGACGAACCTACTTGCTGTGATCTGTATATGTTTGCTTGGGCCCTGCCTCCCCCCACCGGTACAAAGATCTTGAATGACTGACAAGATGATTCACTCCTTTCATTACGTTATGCTAGGGCACAAACTGGGACTAATGCACTTAGTGAACTCTCTTGTCATTCAGCGTGTTTGGAGGCACGAGACGAGGAAAACAAATACAAGCATGCACATGGCAATACATCGAGACGGGAAAAATTATCGAGTTCATTTTCATTTATCGTTCGTTTAGTGGATTTATTGATCATCGTCCCAAGCCTAATGCACAGGCTTTGGAGCAACAGACTGCCATCCCAAGATAGTGTTGCTTTCGTCAACAAAAATGATGATGGAAAACTGTCGTCAACGAACGTTTATCCTGTGACGAAAAAGAGATGAGACAAAAGTAAATGGTGGTTTTGTGACGATAACTTTAACTGAATATATAATGCAATATTGTTGACGAATGAAAACAAGACTAAATGTGGTTCACAAAATAAAAACTCTGCTGAAATGCCTCTTCATTTTCATTGACTAAAACGAGACGAGACGAAAATGTTTAGTTGACTAGCGTTTGTGTAGCCTGTGTCTAGCCTAGCGTGTGTCTAGCCTGTATCTAGTCTAGTTTGTGTGGAGCGTGAGTTATGCACGTGTTTGTGTGTGTGTGTGTGTGTGTGTGTGTGTATCAGTGGCGATTGCTCTAAGACTGCAAGGGAAGCTCGGCTTCCCTTAAAATGTCACCCCCCCAAAAAAAGAAAAAAGTGGTGAAATACGTACGGCTGTGTGTACATTTCATTAACTAAATACGCGCTAGAAAGCCTTCATCTTTTGTTCAGACACTGTGATAAGAAGCTGATAATCACAGGTAACCGGCATAACTTCGTTCTCATTCATCCTCGCAGCGCCTCAGTGCTTCAAACAGCCGGACGCTGGGCTTCTGCTGACTTCAATGTGGAAGCTTAAAGTGGGTTGTTCCAGCAGCGAAACTAGACGCTCATTGGATAAATGCTGGGCTTTGTCCCGCCCATCGGAAGCCCAGCTTCACTGGAGTTCTATGGCGAGAGGGCGGTCCCGACTTTCTCCCGGACTCCGAGCTTCTGCATCCATGATTGGATGAGCTGTCTGAGGCGAAATCCTTTTTTGATTGACAGCTAAACAAGCGAATCAGCGATCTTTAAGAATAAAACATCTACCAGAGCATTTTCCAAGTTATTCATTCCATTGTTCTTAACTGCTCCGGAGACTTTACCGATCCTCAGCGACTTTTGTCTTTGTTAAAAACGACTGCCGTTGTGTTTGGTGACTCTGTTCTGTTACATACTAATAAACAAACACAATTATGATGTAGGCCAGAAAAATGAGCTTCCCCTCCTTGAAAGACCAGCAGCCGCCACTGGTGTGTATGTATCCTGTGTCTAGCCTTGCGTGTGTGTGTGTAGCGTGTGTCTAGAGTGTGTGTGTAGCCTGTGTTGCGCGTGTGTGTAGTGTGTGTATAGCTCAGCGCGTGTGTGTAGTGCACATGTGTTTTCTTGAGTTTTTAAGGTAACAATAATATAATAAGATAACCATGTTTGATTTTTTAAAATGGGTTGGATGAAAAAAATATGGTTTTATCTTTTCTATACCATACTTGGTAATTATAGTATATCAACTGAATCAAACAGAATTACAAAACTAAAAAGAAAAAAATTATTGATTAAAACTTGACTAAACAAAAATGAGTTTGAACGTGACTCAAACTAATAAAAAACTAAAATGACAGTTTGACACAAAGACTGGACTCAAACTAAAATTAAAACAGGTCACCGAAAACAACACTAACCCAAGACTCTGTTTTTTCAGCGAAACACATTGAGCAGGTTTAACAGTATGGGGCTCAGCAGTAAAAGGGTCCAGGTTCTATGTTGCAGCTGTTTGTTTGGGCTCTTCCTCAGCTTTGTTGAGAATCACAGTATGTTACCAGCCGTCTCCAGTACTGTTTAAACACCTAACTGCTCAGCACAGAGACAAAAAGACAAAGCCTGAATAAATAAACCAGAGGGGAATAACAACAATCCTGCGTAACACATTGAGAACCTGTTATTTCATTTGAACTCTGTTTGATTGCAATCATGTCAAAGGCTGGGGGTCTCTCACCCACACTCCCACTTATTTCACACTCCCACTCACTGAGTTTTTGCAAATGTGATGAATGCACGATGTTAAAAAAAAAACACACAACAAAGGGAGCAAATAATAAAAGGATGAAGAGGACAGATGAGTCAGAGCGTTCACAGACGATTTTATATCACATTTGAAGTGCTACAAGTAAAACTAGCGAAGAGTAGAAGTGATGCAGATTGGCACATGGACAGGCGAACAGAGGAGGCAATTAGGATATAACATGTCATGAAGTTACAAAGAAAAGCAGACAGCTTGACACTTCAAATGACTTTCGCCTGAAGCTCGGGGAGACAGATTATCCCGTTTACACTTTGCATTTTCGAAAAAAGAAAAAAAGCCCCGCCATCTATTTCTATCTCATCAAATCAACCTCCCAGTCTGTGACATTTCGTCCTATGAACACTAATTTCCCATTTCATTCTCATCTGCCATTGTTTAATCCAGTAACCGCAGCCCTTAAAGATTCATATTGGTGCATTTCTCATTAGTATTCATGATTGCTAATTTTAGGTGAATTGCTGTATTGATTTCCCCATTGGTTCCGCTGGCTGGTCACTGAGTCACACACTGAAAAAATGATTCACTGCCGCCATATTTATTTAATAAATGGAATTTAGTTTCAAATTATGTGCCAGTTGCAGTATGATCTCACGATGATGAATGGTATGCAAAAGCGAGAGGGCTCCACAAGCAGCTCTAAACCTTTTCCAATATAGGTACGAGAAGATTAAATAAACATTAGATCAAACGATTGCAGGAATGTGCTTCTATTTTAAGATTCTTCTTCTTTCAGGTGCTTCATATGTACCCCCTTTTTCTGGATTTTTTTTAACAAACTGCCACACAAGTTAAAAATATCCCGTATTGCCAATTAAGCGGCGTAGCTCGCAGGCTCCGGGACGTGACATAAATTCGATGAGACTGAATCATGCTGGGCAAAAACCGCTTTATGATATCAACAAAAACGGCTGTCAGCTTGAAGAACCCAAGCCTAAAATACTCTGTACTTATCTGTCAGACAACAGACTATATTCTCGCAGGTTTAATTTAACATAACAGGCCTACACCGGCGACATAATGAGGGGGAGTCAGGCTCGATTTCTTGACTGTAATCCAACTGCTGTAAACAATTACACAGCGATAATGCAGGGTAAAGAGAGGGACAGGTTCTGGAAAGCAAACAAATGGAGTTTTTTACCGTTTCACTTCATCTTTTTCAATCAATTGACAATATTTAAAGAGTTGGTAGTGAGTTTTAGACACAGTGGAGTGGAAAGGTTATGGGGCTGAATGAATGGGAATAAAGCACTTGGTTCCCTGCTCCTTCATTGTCGACCCTTTACACATTTAAAAGCGCTGTACTCCACGTTGCAGAGCCTTGGAAAGTCTACATGTGATCCTCAAAATATCCGGTCCAGTTCCTGCTTTTGTGGCATGTCATGAGCGTCTCACCTATAGACATTATACACATAGATGCCTCATTACGTGCCGTCGCTGCCATATTGGATGGGTCTCCAAACTTTAGGCTTGCACGAGTCAATGTAGAACAAACAACCATGCCTGTATTTGTGCACTCTAGAGTTGAAGAAAACAGCATAGTTTCGAAACCAGGTCACGTAGGTCTACATTTCAAAAGCAAGATTGAAAAATAATTTGGTTATTTTTTAGCTACGTTGGGGTGACCATATTCTGACTTCCCGAAAAGAGGACAGGACTACGCTGGGGCGGAGTCACAGAGTTGCTGGAAGTTAATTTTGAGAGTTTTTCAGGTCAGATCGAGTGTCTTCTACGTGCTTTTAACTCATTAAATCCACATGACACAAAATCGAAACTTCCGTACAAAACCGCGGACATTTGAAGAATTTATAAACTCACCCAGATAAACCCGGACAGCCCCCAAAAAAGTGGACATGTCCGGGTTTATTTGGGTAAAAGAGGGCATGAGGTCACCCTAGCTGCATCTCTGCCATTTATGAAAATCGGGCAGAAATTCAGAGAGTTATGATGACCTTAATGTACTGGAGGCGCATTAGGGAACCCATTCAAGATGGCGGCATCAGTCTATGAGGCGTCTACATATGGTCTCACCTGGACTAAGAAGAAAAACAACTGGACTACTTTGCTAACCATGGTATTCCTTTGCTTGATTGACCTGAACCCCATAGAGGGTCTTGAGGGTGTTGTCAAGAAACACCAGACTCAACAATGAGGTCGAGCTGAAGAAGATATCAAAGCAACCTGGGCTTCCACAACACCCCAGCAGAGCCATTTTCAGAGAGGTACCTGTAATTTAGAAAGGCCAAGTCAAAGCCTTGGCCCCAAGGTGTTCTCTCTCACTTCCTGGATTTTCCTTGTGTTCCTCTCTGCTGACCTAATGAGAGCGGAGCCTTCAGGATATAAGGTGGTCATAATGTCAAGGTTGATCCTCTGGGTGCACTGAGTTGTTCCTCTGTCCTACTATTATGGTACCCAGTGAAAAAACCTTGTAAATCTTTCTAATTAAGCAGTCTAAGGTACCGCAAAGTGACCTGGTGCTGCACCAAAGCCGAAGAATAGCTCCTTTTATGTTAATAAATCACCAATCTTTTGTCGTAATAACGTGGAATAACCGTTGTTGGATTAATGGCTTTCACCTCCAGCTGCATATATAGCTTCATTTCTGGAATTGCATTAATTTACCGCTCTAATCCCAGGCTTTGTGTAGATACAGTGCTTAGCTCTTATCTAAACATTGCTGTCAAATTGCGTTTTTCATTGCCACAATGTGTTGACAGTCTCCATGTTGTTTGTACAGTAGATGATTGATAGCGAGGGTAGAAGCGCAACTGATAGCTTTCCACAAATCAGACAACAATGGAGCAGAAGTCAGTCGACGTGATAGGAGTGAGGAGACAGAAACAAGCGCTGCGGGGCAAGGGGAGTAAAATTCATCTCTGAAAAACCATTAAAGAAAATCAGTTTCCTTTGCTTTTTATGCATCACGTCAATGTCATTGAGCAAGCTGGAGATTTGTCCTGCTACCCACAGAGCTGCTCTCTCATGAAAGCAGCGAGTCTATTTCAGAGTCAAACACATATCCGTGCTTAATATGCTGGCAGCATTTTTAACAGATGTCCTGTTGCCTAATATGAGGTAACTTCACTTGAGGCCTTTGTACTCACATTGGACAACTGACAAGATGTACTACATTGCACTTCAACCAGTGTCTGGCAGATGAACTCCTGCGCGATGCAAATAGGCCACAAAAATCAGGTCAGGGAGAATATAGCATGCCGTTTAAAATTAAACTGTGAAAGTTTTTTTTTTTTTGTCTTTCAACAGCTCAAAGTTCAAATGAGGAAGTTTGATGGGAAATGTGCGACTTAAATCCCGCTGTCGGGGAGATTATCATTAACACACATGCGTTGAGTTGCAACCCCTTGTTTTAGTTTCTAATCAGGGCTGCAAGGTATTGGAAAAAACTAACGTTGCGATTATTTTCAACCCTGCTATATACACTTTGATTTCACCAGATGACCTGAATAGCACTTTATGCTACGCTGCACTGCTGAAATCTTGTGGACAATTAACCTGCACTGATCTTACCTCTTTTTGTAAATGTGTGAATGCCTTCTGTCTGTCTTAGAGATATTTTTAGCTTTTATGGTGCTGGGACTTATTATCTCTCGTTGTGGCAACAGATGAAAGGCACTGCCGACACTGAACACATGTTTGGTCAACATCCTCCTTCTTGTAACTTAAATAATTTCGGATAACTGATGTTGCTTTTCTTTTTGAAGTCTTCTTTTCGGTGATTTTCTATTGTCCGTTGCTCATTTTGCAGTCGTCGTTGTTGTTACCGGTGTTGTGCCAGGAAACGCATGCCTGCCGAAAATTGCATGCACCTCCTGGAAACGCACACCGCTTATAGTAGAGTGGTCCACGGAAATGACAATTTAAAACCCATATAATTTATATTTGTGGGGCTAAACAGTCAGTGCGTTTACATGCACAGCTTAATTGGACAAAGCTCATAACTGTTTTTTTTTTTGCCGAATTGGACTTCTCTACTTGTTCGTGTATACATGCAGCTGAGAAAATTGAATTATTGATGTGAATTATTTGTTTACTTGACCACAGAATGTCTACTGTATATTGTACATTGTATATATCACATATTTATTGTTGTATTTAGTGTAATTTTGTTGACTTATTACCTTTTCTTTTGTTCTTTTACCCTGCTACTTGCACTGCGGGTCCGAGAGGACTGTAATTTCATACTGCTGGGCACTTTCGAGCAAGAAGATGGAGCATTGTACAGCGTTGTTTTTGTCTTAAATGATGTACGTGCTACTTTTTCTGCAGATGAGGTGCACACCACTCCTCTTCTCTGGTGTTTTTGTTCCGGGGTAACGGGAGCGTAGCGCATGCATTGTCCGATGATACTACATGGTTACATGGTAGAGAAAATCTAATTCAAATCCAACTAGAAAAGCACTGAGAGCGCAGACCTCCGCCAAGCAGCTCATGTCCCCCCTTATATTGTGATTCACAGCAAAACTTTTACTATTACGTGTCTTTTATTAACTTTTATTTGTGTTTAAACCGGTATGTTCACTGTTCATAATGTTCCTAAAACAAGAAATGCCCTGACCCGGATTCAAACCCAGGACCTTCTGGTTGTGAGGCAACAGTGCTAACCACTACACCACTGTGCCGCCTATCTACACCACTGTGCCGCCCATTGGTTATCTTTAAGCATTGAAAATTCCAACGACACCCTTATTTTTGTGTGTTCTGGATCACAGTATCCAGAATTTTGTCTGGATCACCACCACAGACAAATAAACAAACAAACAAAAAAACAAACCAACGCTACCGAAAACATAACCTCCTTGGTTGTCTCAATCAGAGGTCACAAACTTTTTTCGAGTGTCATGTAAACGTTCTTTGTGATGAATAATGTTCCGAAAGTAATCCTCAGCTGCGTTTCTCTGACTCTATGTGCAGGGGCGTGGTTTCCTCCTCTCTAATTCTGATTGACAGCTGGCAGGGTCGACTGCTTGGCACCCGAGTGCAAATGTGATTGGTGGATCGCTGTACAGCACATGCAGAGTCTACATACAGTGTATCCCAGTCAGCTACCCTTGAAATTAGATGAGTTCACTCGCCTCCTACATCGCAGGCTTTGCAATGCGACTATCACGCACACGTACACCGCGATGACGATGCTCAAAAGATATAAGGTACAGCCCCATTTCTCATCAGTTATTGAGGTTAAAAGGATCTGTGAAACATCCATTTCTATTTTTGTTGGCATCCCTTCATTAGTGGATTTTGTAAGATATTAAAAATGACACTTCTAGGTTAAAGTTTAAAGCGTCTGTCCTTCGCAGAGCTCTTGCCAATTTATATGGTAGCCGACAGCTTTATCACTGCTGTAAGTTGTCATGTAAGTTTGTAAAGTTTCTGTGTCTTTTGAACTCCTCAGTCTTTATGAATTATGCTGACACGCTCAAGGCTGAGAGTTCTAATGCCTCATGCTGAATTAGACGCGCAACATCTGCAGCTTCAAGACTTTCACAGAATCGGGGGCCTCTCGAGATTCCTCCTTTAAACTTGTGATGCTTTATGCATCTGGACAGATGAATTTTCCACGAGCTTCTCTTTCGCGTAAAACAGAAAGAAAAAGAAACTCCCCGCTACAGTTTTGAAAGTCCTCCATCATTATTCTGTCAGACACACATTTGTTTGATAATTCTTTTTGAGTCGGGGCCTCCTGTTTTTTGACGTGAAGGACCACAGAGACGCGCAGCGGGGACCTGCTGAGGTCTCCCTAAGGCTAGAAATCTGCAGATTTCAGCTCAAACAGCCTTCTCAGAACGCCAAAAATACAGGCGGGGGGAAAGTCCTTGAGAAGTTTAAACGACCTCAAAGTAATATAAATGCATCCAACTTTGAAAATGCTTAGCTTGTAGGTAAAACTGCGAAGGTTTAGGCTGGGACTGAGGATAAAATGAGCCTTTTTGCTGCGCGTTAACAAGTTTCTCCCCATGGAGACCAGGTGGATGGTTAGCATTTGCAAATAATTGACTGCATTCAGACTGGCCTTTTTTTCTCTTTTAACACACCCTAAGGTCACAGAGGGACAGCGAGTAATCATATTACATTCAGCTTCATCATCCTGCAGCAAAATGAGCATGCATGTGTGAGCGTCTGTGTGTGTGTGGCACCTGCTGCTGCTGTGGACTGCTAATGAGAAGCTGCCGAAAGAAGAAGACCCTCTATTGTTCTGAGGAGTCAATAGGATACCTATCAAAAAAGGTGCGCTATCTGTAATATGAGGCTGATTAGTTTGAATGAGATAACAGGAATTGAAATGGATGGAATAGAACAAAAGGACAGGAAGGAAGCGAGGAGACAGATTGAGCGCAGTCTGATAAAGCCAAGAGAACATCTGCTGATGCCTAATCACGCCGATCTCTAGCCTTGCACGGTGTCTTCACTGTTTTCTCGCCGTTTTCTTTTTTATCAGGGGAAGTGCTTCACTGAGCGTGCAAGCAGCAATTTTTTTTTTACTACTGCCTCACATTCATACATAAATAAATGTTCAGCTGCTGTACGTGGCGGAGCAGCTGCACTAGAGAAAAATAGGGTCAAAGTGCAAGTGCCGGTTATGAGGTGAATGGAAGAGTACTTCTTTCCCACGTTGTCCCCTCTTGTTCGAAGGTTTTCCCTCCAGTCCTATTTATTCAAGGCTTCTGCAGTAATCAAAGATTCAATGCCTCAGCCTCTCCCGCATGCCATCATCCCACTTCAGAGTCTCTCCGTGAAAAGATGCATCAGCAGACAAGGACTCATCCGGGCCTAAAGAGGAAGAATCTCACATTGTGGAGAAATCTCCTCTTTGCACTTGAATCCCACAGCCGCGCTGAACTTTTTAGTGAAGGTGACTGTAATAAGCCGAATGGGCTGGCGGGATTTCAGTGTGGCATTTAAGGGGAGCTGAACTGGAGTTGAACTTCATCGGGTGAAGTGTAGCATTTTACCTCGGGAGGCGGCGAACAGCTTGCTTTGTTTTGAATGAGGAGAGTGAATTAAACAGGCCTAGGTTAGTATACTGAGCTAATGTCAAGGAGACTAAAAAGTCAATTTTGGTATTTGATTTTAAAGTTAAATGCATCTTATTTAGAATTTCCCCCCACAGATAAAACCCATTCATGGGTGTTTTTACCCCCCTCTGTAGTCTTCTTCTTCTTCCCTTCCTGGTGCGGCCGTTACGACTCTGTAATGTTCTGCTGGGAGATTATGATGCAACAGAGTCACTCAGTCATGAAACAGCGTTCTCAGAGTAATCTAGTGCTGTCACACCTCTGTCTCATACTCTGGATAAATTTGACAAAAACCCATGAACAATGTCGAGCCCAAGGCTGCGATCTGATTGGTTCTTTACATGTCTTAGAAACAACACCTCATCTTTATTTATGCTTTACTAATGATAGATTGGATAAGAAAGGGTAATGATGTGTTTGCCCACAGGCAGCTGTGAAGTATTAAACCTGTTTTTGCTGCCTGAGGTCTATTCCATAAATGTGATAAATCTAGGCTTGTACTAATACACAGGTGAGATGCTGCTTATATACCTACAGTCTTATGACAGAGCCTGTCTCGATAAATACAAGGATCGGCATATTATCTTTAGATCTAAAGGTCCTTACAAACCGGGGCGGACGCGAATATAGAACGCAAAATTACAATCATTCTTGCCCAATGCGATTTTGCTACTTTCCGATTGTGTGGGGGGAAAGACGCATTCCGGGGAAGACTTTTCCTGGGGAAAGTCTTGCCTCCTTCGCCTCTGATTGGCTAGAGAAGCTGGAAACGTCATCACATGCTCGAGCCAAATGGTCAGCACTTATGGCCAATCAGAGGCGAAGGAGGGCGGGGCCTTCCCTTACCATCCTGCAGTGTCCTGGGTTGAAGCAAGAAGACAAAAATGGAGTCTACTTCGCGTACCACGGTCGCTTCAGAACCTATTTTTCGGATGTCCGTTTGACAATTTGAAGTTCTGCTGAAACAATTAGCTCCAAGTTTGAAGAGGCAGAGGACTAGACACTAGACACTAGTGTTGAGATGGCTTTCTGTCATGATAGCATGTACTGAGTCAGGGCCAGTACCAGATAAGCACATGAAACTATGGTTATTTTACAAACTCCAAGACCAAGAACAGACATTTCATCTTGAAAGGCAAGTTATGATAATAAAAGAATCGAGAACAGGCTGAATAGGTGTACAGTACGCTAATGTAGCACGTTGATGATTATTCAGCTACATGAAGCATAAACAATGAACTCAATAGGTGTCTGGTATGTTAAGGTAACATTTTAACAGTTATTCAGATAACTACAGTATAAAGAACAGAACAAAACAAGTTTACCGAACTCTCGATCTTACTCCAAATCATTAAATCCATCGAATTTCTCATCCTCTGTGTCACTTCTGAACAACTGGAGTGCCCTCTAGCAGCTGTCAGTGTGAAAATAACAAACGTGATATTTTAATATATATAAGTCGCACCTAAGTATAAGTCCTAAACCAAACCAAACTATGAAACAAGCGCGACTTTTAGTCTGGAAAATACAGTTTATATTAAACCATTGACTAAAATACAGATACAGCACCAATGTGTCAAAAAAGACTTGATTTTGTTGTGTTTTATATTAGGGATGAAATCATTACTAGCATAAAATTTATTACAAGTAATTTCCCAGCGGTAATTAAATCTAGTCCATGCAAAGATGTGTTTTGAAAGACTTATATTTTCATACAAAATCAGAAATATAACGTTCCATGGGATGTGTCAGGTTAATGGGATCCTGAAACAATACAGAAACAATACAATGGTTCTTGGCTGACTGTAGTTACCGGTATTTTTCTACAGTTTTTGCTCTTAGTCTATGTGGAAGTGCAGGGAACGATGGTCGGACATTTTGGGTTTTATGCTTTGGTAAGTTTGTGGATTTTGAACCTTAAAAATCCAGCGTAGCCCCTTATTTATGCCTCCAAGCCTCAAGTGAAGGATACTGCTCGTATCTGCTTATTTCAGGAGGCCGGATTTCCCTAAAGCAAGCGCAACCTTGAGAATGGAAAAGCACTAAAGGGAACACAGCAGATTGGAATAATTACAGACAACAACATCTCTCAAAACCTCAGTTAGACCTACTGGGATAAGCATCACCATGGCCACTGCAACCACTTTAAAAGATAGGGAAAGGGTTCAAAAAGCTAAGATAATAAGGCTAGGTCTTTGAGTGTGGCACTCAACCGCCTACTTTTCGCTAATGCACTGTAAGAACTACTTGCTATTTGAAGGTTCCCTGAATCCCATTGGTCTAGTTATGTTGATAATATGAGGGTAAGGTACTCGGGAATGTATTGCACCAATGAGGGTCCTTAGCATATACAGTACGTATAATTATAGGTAAGTGTGGGAGGAATTTCAAGAGTTTAAGCAAGCCCCACTAATTCAGCTGCAAAAAAAGAGTTTCTGAAGGCAGGAAAGGCTTCATTTAATCCATTATGTGGTTTTGGGTTTGTGATATTGTTTGTTTTTATATTTGTCTTCTTTTTTTTTTTCCAGAGTTAATGGGCTGCCAGACTTTTGGGATTTCTAAATAATGGACTGGAGGAACAATGGCATGGCGCTTGTCCAGTCCCAGGAAAGCAGAACGAATGAAATGAAAATCAGACAGTTTCTTTCTCACATATTACAGAAACCAGACTGTTTTCTCAAAGTTGTGTAACCTACCAATCAACATTGGTTGTAATCAATGAGCTATGATACTTTTTTTTTTTTCCAATGTGAAAAAGTCTGTTCCTAATAGAAAAACACTTGGGATTCAGAAACGTCTCCTCATTTCCAGACTAGCCGTTAAAAAGTTCTCGGCTGAAGAACATTCTGCTCTTTCAATGTCAAGGCCAGGACAGATTTTAAAATTTAACACAATGTCAAAGCAAAGACAGACATAAAATATTCAGCGCAAGTTAGACTAATGCTTGCTTGCTTGTACCGCAGAAGTCTGTAATCTTTCTGCCCTTGGAATTTCGGTGGAAATGTGTCACAAGTGTGGAAATACCTGAGGGACGGAGAGAAAAATGAGAAAGGGGACATGTCCATTTTCAACTGCCTGGGCTATAAATGCAAAATAGGGTGACCTACACAGTCATGAGAAGTTGTGTGTGGAGTATGTCAAGGTAGGAGTGTTGCTTGAGGGTGTGATAGACACTTGTAGATGGAGAAGACTGCTCTAGAAAGTTTGTGTAGGATGTCAGGAGATCAGACTTTTAACTCATTCCAAAAAAGTAACATAATAATGATAGTGTTAATGTATCATAGAAATTGAGGAAAGCCACAATCCCCTAAAACTCAGAAATTGGCAATTCTTTAGATACTGTCAACAGCTCAGCTATCTTGTTTCTTCTACAGCAAATTCATGCTTCTATTTTGAAATGACCAACACACTACTTCTGGTTTATTAAAAGTTACAAAGATAACTAAAAAAAAGGCAATAATGTTCGATTTGTTGGTGTTCTGATTGTTATGCGCCAGTTTTAGAGTAACTGATTGGTTTTTAGAGAAATACTAATGCTAGCTAGTTAGCTAGCTTGGTAGTGGATGCTTCCTCTTCTACTTCTGGTTTATCAAAAGCCTACATAAAAAATAAAAAGACAGCATTAATGATCGATTTGTTGGTGTTTAAATTGTTATACACTAGTTTTAAGGTAACTGATTGGTTTTCAGAGGGATGCTACAGCTAGCTAGTTAGCTAGCATGGTAGTGGATGCTTCTTCTACTTCTGGTTTATCAAAAGTTACATGAAAAAAACTAAAAAAACAGCATTAATAATCGATTTGTTGGTGTTTCATTGTTGTACACAAGTTTTAAAGTAACTGATTGGTTTTCAGAGGGATGCTAAAGGTAGCTCGTTAGCTAGCTTGGTAGTGGATGCTTCTTCTTCTACTTCTGGTTTATCAAACCAGAAGTATTTACAGAAATAACTAAAAAGAAAGCATTAATAACTGATTCGTTGGTGTTTTAATCATCAACACTAGTTTTTAGAGTAACTGATTGGTTTTAAGAGGGATGCAAATACTATCTCGTTAGCTAGCTTGGTAGTGGATGCTTCTATTTCTACTTCTGGTTTATCAAAAGCTACATTAAAAATAAAGAGACAGCATTGAGGGATGCAAATACTATCTCGTTAGCTAGCTTGGTAGTGGATGCTTCTATTTCTACTTCTGGTTTATCAAAAGCTACATTAAAAATAAAGAGACAGCATTAATGTTCAATTTGTTGGTGTTTTAATTGTTATACACTGGTTTTAAAGTTACTGATTGGTTTTCAGAGGGATGCTACAGCTAACTAGTTAGCTAGCTTGGTAGTGGATGCTTCCTCTTCATTGTCTCTCCATTCAATGGTGGGTGGTAACCAATGTAAAGAACCATATAAAGGTCACAGTCATTGTCCAACACAATCCCTATTATTACATTATTGCATTGTGTTGGGTATTTTAAAAAAGGCAAAAGGAGAAAGATTTTTTTCTCTCTGGGATATGACCACTCTTGAATTTATTGTCCCAGTGGAGGTGGGTGTTGAAGAGGCCTCAAACAACAAAAATGCTGCCACGCAGTTTTGTATTCTGGAGAGGAAAAGTAGCTGGTGTCCCTCTGTCTACTTTCCAGTGCCTCCCTATGGAGTTTAATTTCCCAGCCTACTTGCTGCATGGGCTGCCTGGCAAGCTGAAGATTTAAGAGTGGGTGGGACAACATTCCTCTTCTTATTCTGCCTCCACCTAGCGTAGGAAGTTACAAAGTATGCAAGTGGCCTTCACCCTTGCTTTGATTACTTTTGGAAAGGCACCAAGGACTTTGGTGGATCTGCAACGACTTGGCACAAACAAGCATATTCCTGCCCCTTGGTGTTGTTACACCTCCACATTTGCTGAAGCACAATTTCACCCCAGATTGGCGGATCTAATTGAGAAGGAACAGCCATCTGAGTTACCCACCAGTTTCAGCTGGATAACAGTAAAGTGACGCACATTATAAAGCTAGTGGACCTAGTCACCTATTTCTGTCTATCAAAGTAGGACAGGACCTTGAGGATGATTCATACTTTCTAGGCAACTCTTGAAACATGTTGATTTCTATGAATCTTCCAATGACGGGTGCCTGAAAGCATATAACAAACTATTACTGTGGGTCGATAACCCAACATTAAATAACTTGACCAAAGTGCGCCACACAGGCTACTTTAGCAAATTGGGATACTCCTTCAGCCTGATGGCCTGCCAGCATTTGTGTCTCTGATACAGATGGTCCAATTTTTCAGACCAACTCTTCACACTGTGTCTGGCTGAAATGAAAGCACTCCCTGACCTTGAGCTCTTGAATCAAATGATGGTACTTGTCGAGATGTTTCCTTGCCCTAAAAAACAGACGAATCCCACAGAGACTGAAGGGTTTCTCCTCCACTCGTGTGTGTATTCGCCCTCCCTGCATGCAGACAAAGAGCCAGGCTGAGAGCCATCCTTTTTGGCAACACTTTTACCTTTTATGAGTATACCGTAGCTGGGAGAAGAGTGTACCAACTGGAGACAGCTTTTACTACGTGGTATATAGTTCCCGCTTGGAGGGGGAATGGACACTCATAAAATGTATTAAATAGTTCAACCCCAATTCCAAAAAAAGTGAGTCTGCTGTATATCTGAATCATTTATATGGATTCCTCTCAGAATTCAGTTCTAACCTGTATTTCTGAATGTTTCAACCAACTGGACTCTCAAATAATGTATTCTGGAAGTCAATTTGAGCCCAATGCAGTGATTTCCACTACAGAGTCATGTCTGTTTTCAATGTACAGCCATCTGAGAGTCCAAAGAGCATGGCAATCTAGTGTATTTTGTCAGCCTTGTCCATTTTGTACAGCGATTTCTCCAGATTCAAATCATATTTGCACTTTTGCTGCAATTTTACCTTGATGGACATGAAATTGAGGAACTATTTACTCTTGGAGTCTCTGACACTTTCTTCTTGAGAGATTAAGCCTCTTATTTAAAGTGATGTTAGTTGCAAATTAAAATACTCAGATGTGAGACGTTCCTCCTCCTCTTCATTTTTCTCAGTTTTTTTGTTATAACCTCAACTATTTGTGTAAAGAAACAGGCGTGTTTTTGCAGCAGGTATACAGGATGACTGCAGTCATTGTCAGCGTATCTTTAAAAGGTTTACATTGGTTCCCAAGATAGCTCTATCCATTCTTGTAAAATTGCTTGCCTGTAATTTTACATCATCTCTTGTGTGTGTCTACCTCATGTAAGCCATTCAGAAAAGCAGAGAAACTGCTGGAGGTAGTAGCACTTTTTTTTTCTGTCAGCTACAGCACCTTAGGGATATCATGTTCCCTGGTACATCCACTGCAGTACATACTTTATTAACTCCTAAAAATTCAATGTGGCTCGTTTTTCTTCACCATTCCTGCTTGTCTGACACCTGTGGTGATTTCTTTTTCTCTGTGTTTCTTATGCAAGTGCTTTCAAATTAAGGTTTCCATCAGCTGACAAAAGTAGCTTAGCTGTAAAAAGTTCTATAAGAAATAACCAGGTTGTTACTTTTCTTACAACCATCTGTTGTGTGGCTTTTTTTCCTGGATGTGACACTATTTTTGATTGAGTATCGTTTATAAAGGTGGGCATTTTTTAAAAAGCACCAATTCACAGTATGTGATTTATTGCTGCTAATGTTTCACTGTCATAGAGCCTTAAAGAAGACTAATGATGACCCCTTAGTACTATCAACACATCACAGGAACTCTAGCACTTTTGAGGACAGGACATTTTTGGTGTATCAGGTCTTTTCCATACTGCAGTTTCCCTTGGCAATTCGTGACAGCACCTATAATACATCACCCGTGGTGCTCTGCATGATGTTTGAGAGTTTCGTGGGAGCTCTGTGGAGGGAACTTTATTGTGGAAATTACTTCATAGGCTCAAAAACACACTCAAAACCCATTGTTTGTGGGCGCACTTTGTGCCAGTCTAAACAAAAGGAGGATATAACCAAGGCCTTTTAAGGGAAGCTTTGCTCTACAAAGGAGGAAGACCACCTGGCTTATCTGCTCACTCTTCAAAAGCCAGCATCCCTGATGGTATAGGGATTCTTAGGAGAACTTTGCATTGCTAGTTTACACATCTGGGAAGGTACAAATAATACAGAAAAATATGTTTAGCTTGACTTAGGTGAAGGTAGGTTAAATCGAGCTAAAGCTATCACTCTATTGGGCAATTTAACTGGACTACTGTCCAAGTTTACAAGCACTGGGCAAGAATTGAACCATTAACGGAGGTATGTCCGCCTACTGTAGGTGGCCCCATGCCTTCCTTCTGCTCATTACTGCCAACTCATCTCCAAGTTGACCATTTGAGTAACCAAACAATAGATAAAATATATTAGCATATGACCAACGGTAAAAACACCATCACCTTCACAGCTCTGTACTGTAAAATTTTACAGTAAGACCACATTTTATATCATTAACTTTAAGTTTTTTGGCATTTATCTCTTCTAGTTTAAATGACAGGATTGTCTTCATTGAGCTATTTTGATGCTCTTTTTTTAGTATCTTTTACTGTTGTTTTTATTTCATTTCCTTTTATTTATTATTTCTTAAATTTCATTCTATGCTACTTTGTTTTCAGTTTTGTTTTCAAACTCAAGCCCTTTTTAAGTTTATGCATTTTAATACTGTTTCTGATGCATTTAGATCATGGGGTGGGAATGAGGGGTTGGGCTTGGGTAGATTTGGGTATTCTTTTAATCTTGGGTTGGGGTAGATTTGGGTAATCTTTGTTTCCTTTTTTTCCCTCCTTTTTCTGTATAAAGCATTTTGTGCTATATGGTTGTGTATGAAAAGTTCTATATAAATAAAGACTGATTAATTGATTGATTGATTTTTTCTCTTTTTTACATCATTTCTTAGGCAGGCCAAGAACTGGCGTGCTCACTCCGGAGCATACACAGCACACTTGGTCCAGTTTCAGTTTAATAGAGCCATACAAATTAGAGAAAATCAATCTCAAATACATGATCTAGGTGTGTAAGTATGACAATGAGAAGTTCGGTTTAGTGCAATTTCAGTATTTTAATGTAAATAACCTTATAAAGTCATAGTCCTTAAAAAGGTAAATATCTGAGTGTTTTTGTCAGTTTGTCAAATCAAATATCCAAAACATGCAAAAAATGATTTTGCATAAATTGGTTTACACGCTTGAAACAACCTGTCAATGCAAAACCTGTCCCCATATGTTCACAGCTACATCCTGGCACTAAAATGCGCCACTTGGCAAGTTCAAGCGCTGACATGATGTGGGTAACAGCCCCCTGTTTCTGGATGTTCTGCCCGTGGTTTGGTGTTGAGGGGAAAAAAATTGAAATATGTGTAATATGTTCAGTGTGTGAGAGAGGGGGAGAAAGAGTGTGTGTGTGTGTGTGTGTGTGTGTGTGTGCAGTTCGAAGCATTCGCAGTGCCAGGTTTCCGCTGTGCCAATCTGTAGCAGCCATGGAGCATCCTGGACTTGCTCAGCCATCAATCAGTCGCCTGCCATGGCTGAGTGCTTACAGGACTGCGCCACACCCGTGCACGTACACACACACCCACACACACACACACTCATGAGCTCAAACAAACCTCTGACAGCCCTCAGCTCGCAGAAAAACCAAGGCCACCCGCTACTTTATTAAAAGGCTACAGCTGTTGTGTACGAGAGCACGGAGCAGAAAGGATTTTCACTCCACAGATTTCAACACAGACAACAGGTCGTGTTGCTTTGTCATTTTTTCAGTTTCTTTGCTTGTCGTACTCTGCTGATAGCAATCTGGAGAACATAAATTCTCCATTTCACAAGTTCATAGCACATTAATTTTATTTCTCTGTGATGCCAGCGACTCCATCGACTGATAAGAGCTTAATAAGATCAGTGAGAACCTGCCACGGCTGCCTGCTGTTGTGTACAGAGATATATGCAGACTTAAAGAGCATTAACATTTTACAGATGAATATTTATAAAAAAATAGCTCATTTATAACACCTATAATCCACGCAATAATGCGCAACACCACCACAATCCAGGTGTCTCCATACTTGGGTACAACACGTCTACAACCGCAGATGGTAGTCGGTGGTAAATAGATTTACAGCGTGTTTTATTGTACCTTGTTTGATAAGAGAGGGGCAGTTTTGAAATATGCATCATGGTTGAGGGCTCCAGGAAACCCTCGATTCTCAGAGTCGGCCGGTCTTCATGAATCGGCTGCAGCTTCAAATGGAGCCCTTATGTTCTGACGGCGCAGCTTAGGGGTCAATTGGAACTGTAGGTGGTGGGAGATCAAAGCCGCATGGGTGGGCTGCGGAGGTGATATATTACGCCGCTGCTGGGTATTTCCAGAAATGCGGAATAAAGGGTCAGTGTTTTTTTTTCTTTTTTTTTTTTTCTTATTGGGTGGCGCCACTGGGGGTCTTTGAACACAGCGCTCATCCCATGGAGAGATTTTAATGGTGTGGTCTGCTCAGAAATGCAAGAGTCGTTCCCCACCTTTATTGGATATGCATGAAAATCATAAACCATTATTTTTCTATCAACCAAGATGAAGAAATGAACACTGGAGAATATACTTCACACTGATTTTTCCTTCACTGCCCTTTGCGATGTTCTCCCCAGTGCACGGCTAGAAACTGTATCTCAGGGGTATTGTTCGGCATTCACTCCGATGATTTACCAAAGCAAATACACTGGGTGCTTACAAGCTCGCGGTTAATCATATGAATGCTTTAAATATCATGAACATAGCATGAGACAGGATGCATAAATAATATGACACCATCAAGGAGATTGCTTATCTATAATGCATGGTTTTGTACACTTCACATCCAGTTGGCCACTATTGTTGTCATTTATGACACAGATCAGTAGACAAGTGGAAATTCACTGCTGTATATACAATGCTGTAAATATCAACTGTAATGTATGCACTCTGTTTAAACATCAACATGAGTGGGGATGCATTCAAAGTAAAGTCTGGATGGCACAAAGGTCCAGCCACACTTCAAAAATAGAGACACAGGGAGGACATGTTGTTTTCATCCGCTTATAGTTTAACTGACAGAGCGAAGATGCGTCTTATGTTTTTGCCTGAATATGACTCACTTCTGTTCTGACTAAAGCATCTATTTAATACACGCCAGGCTATTAAGTGTATAATTGAAGGGGGAAGGGTCTTAAACCAATACAAGACAGCTCTTAGGCAGCAATGCACTAAAAAGAGGCATGACTCTGTAGTGGAAGTCACTGCATAGGCTCAAAATCACACCCAAAGAGCGCTCAAGAATTAGCAGTGACTTCTCTGGGCCTAGAGTCATTTCAGACGGGCTAATGCAAAGTACAACCCTGACAAATTTGACACTCTTTTTTTGAAATCATGGAAACTATATTAGTGCTGTGTCGTTTTGTTCAAAAGAACGGAACTGCTGAGTGAACGACGTGAATGGAATCACTCAGAAAACCTGATTTGTGCCTTTCTCAAGCGAGCGGGCTGGCGGGTGGAGTCTCGTGATTTGCTCACAGCGAATGAACGACATGTATCAGTCAGACTGTGAACGAAACGAACGACTTCCAAATGACTTGAGGCAGGCAGGGGATGGAGGGGGGGGCAACCGCCATTCTGACATCCCGCCATCTCTAATTGTCGGAGTGGCGGTATGTTACCATGCTATCAAATGTCCTGTTATTCCAACAGCTCTCGTCTGCTATGGTCGGCTGCGGAGCCCTCTGGTCGGAATGCTGAGATGTTGGAGTGGCAGCATGTAACCGGATGGAGGGGTGTAGCGTCGTTCACTTACTGCTGTGCACTGGTTTGTTCACTAAGGCTAAGCTAAAACAGTGCATCAAAGTGCCTTTACATTAAAACACGTGTATAAACTTTCCTGCAAAAAGGAATTCATTTCAGACGATTTAACGCAATACACTATTTGATATCTCTAAAACTAGCAGAATCCCCGCTACAGCTGTGATTTTTTATTCTCAATCTCTCCACTTTTCCGGGATATAAAAGAACGACGACTTGGGCTCCTTTAGCGTGCGTGCTGCTGTGTTGTTTCCACCAATGGCGATACACAGAGTGGTGAGTTTTCATACTTGGCGAATGAACGACATGTGTCACCCAGTGCTGTGACTTCAGCAGCAGGGGAAGGGAGGGGCTCATTCAATGAACGAACTCGCTGCTGTGTCACTCACTGGTCTACTGCACCGGCAGGATGGGGCCCCGAAGCACTGACTGATTCGGTGAACGAATCTTCGTTTCATTTAAGGGATTCCAAAGATTCAGTACAGTCAAAAGAACTGTTCTCCCCATCGCTAAACTATATTCATGATTTGATATCAAGCAGAACTGGGAAAACATTTCACTTGGAGAACTCCAAAAACAGGTCCCCTTGAGCCCCCTAATGTAGGACTTGTCAATCATAAATCAAACCATTTATGGACCGAGATCAAACAGAAGTCCATGAAGCTTGATTCTCCATTCAGACTTTTTCACACGCCTTCATTTAACCTACATTCTGTAGCTTATAAACACTACTTCATTAGCACTGTGTGTTGAATATCTCTAGAGTTCTGTCTGATGTAACCATGTGGGCTGAAAACCTCATTAATAACAGGATCTACGCGCCTTCGGGGCTTATGTGGGGGGTGTTAAAATATACAGAAATCTAAAAAAAACAACTGTGGTATAGATGAGAACATGATATGTGGTTATGGCAAGTTAAATTAGTCAATAAACACATATATCTGGAAGAGGCCACCTCCTGTTATGTTGCTTATGGAACCAGATGTGTCCAAGTAGATCAGTTCAGTTTTGTTATTTAGTTTAAGGGACTTTTTGGAAATAAAACAGATTTTTTGGGCACAGTTGGGGACTGAAAACTGGAGCGAAATCCTACCATACAATCCAGGCAAAAGATTACTGGCGGAGTAAACCATAAGCTTCAGTGGTAAAACCAACAGTTGTTACATTTGCCTAATTTATGGTTAAAATTATATTTCCCACAAAGCTCCAAAAGAAGGAGCTGTATTTTTCTTCATGTAGCCTCCTTTGCATAATCATTTATTCACTATGCATTATGCATTGCATCGATCGCTATTATTATGGGTGCAAAGGGAAATATAGCTGGGTGATATCTGCATAACAGCAGTGATGCATATTGTAGTTACTGAATATTCCACCAAGGAGAAGAATGTAAATGGAAAACAACAATGGGCCTAAAATTGACCCCTGAGGAACACCTCGGCTGAAACATTTGATACAGAATTTCTATTTTTTCATCTGAAGCTACTTAAAGGTGGGGTAGGCAGGATCTGAGGAAGTGCCGGTTTTTAGGGCAAAACTGGTTGGGAGGGGTAGTGTTTACATTCAAGATTTCTCCCCAGCTCCTCCCCTCCGTATCTGCTCCAGCAAGCCCCGCCCACAAACAGACACTCCTGCTCGCTCGTATCGTTCCAATTAAATTCAGATATAATGCAGATAAATACTTTAGATAATTACAAATGGGGCCCAGTCAACGTGAAAGTAAAAAGCATTGGTGCTACTGTAGATGCCAACAGACTACCAGCAAACACAATGTTTGCAAGACTTCTACAACTAGGATAAAGTGACATAGTCCAGGACCCGAGGTAAACAGTTTAGCGGCGCTACAACACGCAACAGGCCCTGTTTGACAAGAAACACTTCTGTTACAGACACTTGACTTACTTTGTTAAAGCGGTTTACCTGTCCAGCAGAAAGGTTACAGGGTCTGTAAGATCCCGAAGTGTCCCCTATTGTTTATGCTATGTTGACCCGGCTTTGTAGTTCTTGCCCGGATTTTTAAGCACCTGTTATTCTGCCAGAGTCTCCAGTATTAACTTTGTTTTCTTGCTTGTGTCGGCAGTCGTGGCCAAAGGAGGATTCAGACAATTTTCTGTACTTTCTGGTTGGTTTCTACTGTCTGATTTTGTAGCACGCTAACTTTGTTTGGGCTTGTGAATGACTCAGGGGAGCAGCGTCCGCCTCACAACCAATCGGGTTAAGGGAGGCGGAGAATGGCTTTGTTAATAGTTAGAAAGAGCGGACCGCTAATAAATTTAAAATGTTGACTACACAGACATAACGAAACACAGCGATATTGTTATATAACCAAATGTCATCAATAACTAATAGCTATTGACTGATATTAAAAGCTTTTTGTTTATACACCACAAAAGAGATGCTTCTTTAATGGAATCCTGCCTACCCCACCTTTAAAACCTACATGGTTGCTTCACTACAATTACTTAAGATATTTGGCACATAAACCTGTTTTCATTCTTTTATCTTCAACTGAAAATGCAGCTGCTAGCATAAGCTTGGCAGGTTCAGATCCCCTCACTATGAGTTGAGTTACTGCATACATTAGCTAGCTCACATTCTACTAACTTTAATCCTGTGAAGATTTTTGATCAATACAAATGCAAAAAAAGCAGTAAAATGGGAAGTGCAGGAACTGGCCTTTAAAGAATACAGATCTGTATGTTCAGTGGATGTTGTTACTTACTCTCCCTGTTTCCTAGAATGCGCTCCTCCATTCCCAGGATAATGTGGTACAATAATCTTTATGTCAGCCGCTTCTCAGCATGTATCTTCAAAAGCTACAGAATTGCATCTGACTGCGTGAAAACATGTTGCATAAATGCATGTGCTCATCGAGTATGGCGTGGAGAATGAGAAGTAAATATTTCAGGAGCTTCACACCACTGCTCCCAGTCAAAGTTCGCACGCTTACATGACTTGCATGAATTTTTTAGGCAAGAGCAGCACAAATTACACAAAAAATAAAGCCTATAATTCAATGTACAAATCACGAAGCGTTAGAGAGCCAACTGAGCCATGGGGCTTTAAACACAATATCAAGCCGGTGCAGAGCTGCAGAGCGGTTGTTTACCAGCAACAAATGCTGTAAATTCAGGTCAGATCTCAAACAGATTTATATTCTCTCTCTCTTTTTCTCTCTCTATAGGCACAAAGTCACCCCCTCCCATGGGAGCCACAGGTGTTGGCAGTGATGGCGATGAAATGAGTTCTCACTGAATGAGGGGTTCAGCCTCAGTTTGAACCTTTCAGCTTGGCAGGAGACCACAATGCTCCCTGCATTCTTTGTTTTCTATCTCTTTACCCCATCTCTCTTTTCTCTCTCGCCATTGTTCTTGTCCTTTTTTCCCCTCAGTTTGTCTTTTTTCTGTCTCCCTCTGTACTTTTTTTTTTAAAAACCCAACGACAGCAGAAAAGCTCTAAGTGAGATTTTCTGCAAATAATACACACTTGTGTCGTCGTCGGCTGTTTCAGTTACGTGCTCCTCTTGTCACTTTGCGTGCCGCGCTTGTGTTGAAGAAGAAGTGAAACGCTAACAGATATTCATTTAATCCTCTGCTTGGAACATCATGCGCACATGAAGCTGGGGTTTTTGCATCTTATGTGTCATCCTGTTAGTCATAACAGAGATTTCAAATTCAGTGTTGGTCTATTTATTGCATGATAAACTGGTGAAAAACAAGAGTCCTGCAGGAAAATAGGCAGCGAATCTGCAGCTACTGCATGCGCAAGAGTGTTAGACAGTATGAAGCTAATTAAGAAAACCGATACAGGGTGCAACCTGCATGTTGAGCCACATAATTATTCAATTGAGTATTTAATCTGAGAGATTAGCAGTGTGCGCCTTGTTACAGCAAGAACTGCGAGCATAAAAGTGGGTCAGTTACACCAAGAGGAAAGGGGGGTAACACCTTTTCATCTTATTTTCGTCACTCAAATCAGCCGCGTAATAATCACAGAGACTTTTGACATTGGAAACAATCAGAAGGGTAACGCACTTACACTCTTTTCACAACCAGTGTAATTGATTTCATGTATCTGGGAACATCAAAGCAGGGTTGTTTCAAGTCGAGGACCTTCTTCACGCTTTTTGATCCCCCCTGTTTTTCCGTTTTCATTATTGGCCAAGCAGCACTAACCCATATTTATGGATGAGCGTATTCAACAAATCCAACCTCTTCTAATTACAAGGAATAAAAGGCAGTTCTATTTTGGATTAAAGCCTGCTGACAGAGTTTGCTCCCACGAAACAAGCTCCACATTGCCTCTTTTATTGCTACTACAACCAAATGACTTCATTTTTACTACAAAAGTACTTAAACATGCACGCAGATACAGCTGAAAATGCACAAAAGTAATCTTTTGGGGGGGGGCTTGATGGCGAATGTAGGACAAATAAAACAGAAAAGCATATCCAGGTCTCACACATGGACAAAAATAAACACACAGGCTGTCTTCATGCCAGCATATTGCAGGTCTGGGCTCGCCTCGGCGGAGGGCAAGCAGACAGACGCAGGGGTCACCGCCTCACAGCTTGCAATGGGGCTAATTGATGCCCAGCAGCTTCGGGGAAGTAAACAGACTCACGACAATGTCTTCATTTCGCTCTTTGCTGTTGTGCACTTCCATGACTGCAATAATGCAAGCAGAGATGTCAGCTTCGATCTGCAAGCCAAAAGTCGTTGTATTCAGGAAGGCTGTTTCCAAATTGCAAGTGGTAATAAGCCTCCCTGCAGAACTGTAAACTAATCGTGATGTGTGCGCTTCCTCTGAGCTGTACAATTTGACTTGTTTTTCTATCCTAACAAGAATAAAAAGAAACTTGCTCTGAGGAAAGTTAGTGAAGAGGTCGGGTTGTCTGGGAAGTTTTAAAAACACATCTTCAACCATGTTTGGTGAAAACAGACCGAAATGGCGTGAGGGAAACTCACCCTGCCTTGCAAAAATTTGCATGTTAAAGGGATATTCCGGAGTAAAATTAATTTAGGGTCAAACACACTGTAACACCGAGTCATCAAATCAATGTGAGTCATTCCACAGAATCCATCCGCCGTCCGGATCCTGTGGGTTTAGCCAGTTAGACACCCCCTCAAGAGATGAATGTTGCCGACCGCTTGCTTCTCTAGTTATACCAACTTTAGAAACGACCGCACCATAGCAATACACAGCGGTCTAAGGAGCCATAAACAAACCTCAACCAAAACGCCACTCTATAGCCACAAATAATGCTCAGAACAGCACCTAACTTCATCAGCAGTACATAAAGGGTCCCAGCCATAGTACTAGACACCAAACGTCTTTTTAACTTTGCCTGATTTCTTTAGCAAAGAGACTAAACTCAACTCACCTACTCTCCTCCAGCAGCTCTCTTCTTCTTCTTCTACTCTGTTCTTCATGGAAATACAATCAGACCGAGACGCTAAGGCAGAAGAACAGCTGATAAAATGATAAAGTAATGATCATAAATGTTCTTCCTTGAGCTGTGTCACCCCGCAGTATTCCATAATGGACTGGCCTGAGGTCTTGGTACAAACAAGAGGCTGCTGGAAGAGAGTAGATGAGTTGTGTTTAGTCTCTTTGCGAAATAAATCAGGCAAAGCAAAAAAGCTGTTTGGTGGCTAGTACTGTGGCTGGGACCCGATATGTACTGTTGGTGAAGTTAGGTGCTGTTCTGAGCATTACACGTAGCTATAGAGTGGCGTTTTGGTTGAGGTTTGTGTATGGCTCCTCAGACCGCTGTGTATTGCTATCATGCAGTCGTTACTAAAGTTGGTATAACTTTAGAAGCAAGCGGTCGGCAACATTCATCTCTTGACGGGGTGTCTAACTTGGTGTTACAGTGTGTTTGACCCTGATTTGATTTTACGCCGGAATATCCCTTTAAGGCATTATTGTAGGCGCTTTTGGACATGTGAATGGGGCTAGTTATTTGTACTAATCAACCAAGTAACCAACAAATATTCAGCCTTTCTAAAGCACACAAATTAAGCAAATGAGAAATTGATTCCTGTCTAATCAGGACTGATTAGACAGAGAGGTGGGCTAACAGGAGGTGGCCTTTCCCCCATATTGGAGCTACTTATTCTCTGGTGTAATATGACCTAACATGGCTAATGCAATCCTGAGTGGGTTTATACAGGAGGCAGTGTAGATTATGCCAACTAATATAAATGAGTATATACCTTTGCATATTTTAACTCCAGCTCTTAGAGGACTCAAACTGCATTCCCACATGTGGCATTTGGATGTGATGCACACCGAACCCCCCTCTTCTTTTTTCCATTTGTGTGCATCAAAAAAGGTCACAGATACGTGAAATGCATAGATTGGAGTTATATCCGCTGCGGTGACCCCACCTCAGTGGGAAGTCACCACATTAAGAGAAAAAAAGGATTGGTTCATGAATGAGACACAGCAGTGAAATTGAATTAATGATTCGATCAGTGCAGGTCTTGTATAGATATGTTAATTTAGAAAGGTATAAAGCTATGCCGTCATCGGAGGTCCATTTATTGAACTAATATAATGTTGTTTTATAAGTCCGTTTTAGTGACGTCCACCCAACGCCTTGTTTCCAGACTCACACTTGTCGATGTTGCTAACAACACACCAGACATATGCCACAGCATGACAAACACGTATACACCAGACACCTTTCTACCTCCCCCTTTTCCCCCCACTTCCCACAACTTAGCTCTCATGTCCAGTTCAATGTCAAAGTCAATGTCTCATCTATTGTCGCGGGAGCAGCTCTGCACGGGGAGTCAGAAATCTGTCGACTGACCACTGACTCATTTTTCTGATGGGGTCAGACGGGCAGAAGGAGATAAATAATGAAAAAGGACCCCGTCACAGCTGGAGCGTCAGTGTTGGACAACACCCCGTGGAGCGAGGAGAGGAGAGAAAAACTATACATTATTCCCTTTCACGGGGCATTTTTCGAGAAGTCTGCCTACGCTACGTTTACATTATTCATGTGGAGCATGGGAAACCAGCACTCCTTCTTAAGTGTAAAAGAGTGGGAGGAATAATGTAGTATCCATAATAGAGTGTGGTAAAATTCATATATGATATGTGTATTAAATATTTACACAAACCTCCTTTAAGTCTGCTTTAACGCCAACTGTGCAGCTGTGTAATTAATCATCAAAAAGCAGAATGGTTATATTTAAAGAGAGAAAAGAAAAAAAAAAAATTTGCGCACAGCTTTCAACACGAGTTCAGCTGCTTATTGACTTGCTGTACATGTAGAAGTGAAGAGATTTCCCCACATGGATCTGCTCTGTAACAAAGCCAGGACTAACCTTTCCCCAGCAAGACCGCCAAAGTCATATTAACCGACTTTTACCAGATCTGAGTGGATATCCTCGCCAAAAACCAAACACTGAAAATTTTCACAAACTGTATCCGTCTGCTGCTTAAATCTAAAATAGCAATAATAACACACACATCCAAGCCTGCAGTTTGATTAAGCAGGAGGCTATAGGTCAAGGCCTTGCCACATGGTGAGGACCAAGCTTTACAGTGTTGATTAAAGCGAAGCACTGGGGGGATTTGGGTATTCTCAGAAAATGTCAAGTAATCATACATCCAATAAGACCCCTAGAGAGCGTGGATTGACAGAAGTGACCCTTAAGGATTGAACGGGCGGACTCTGAACTGAGCCCTTTATGAGAAGGAGAGAAGCGTACTGGGAAGCTCACGGTACCTGCCACTGTCTTTAAAAAAGACCCAGAAGCTGAGAAATAGATACACAGAGACCGGCAGATACACTCTGACCTTAGCAATTACACATCTCATGAGTCACTTGAAGTACCTGAACCAATACTGTGAGTTTTATTGCAGCTTTTTAACCAGCCCACAATGAGTGAGTGTGGTCATGGACTCTATTCATGGGACTGAAAGCAGTGCAGGTTACATGTTGCACCTCTGAAGGACTTAAATTCACAAGAGATCATTTTATCCTTTCCAAATTGATTTTGCTCGCTCATACCCTGCAGCTTTAGATAATGAATTGAGCAAAAGACGACAATAAAATTGTATTGAACACAAATGGCATAATTTCTATAATCCTGTGGCAGCACCTTGGGAGTTTTTTTGTTGTTTTTTTTCGTAAAAACTTCCAAATCACTGCATCAGTAGTGGCAACTGTTGGGCTCCAGGCTAATCGTATCATGTATGTTCTTACAGTTGACGCCCATCAACTCACAAGCGCAATAGATATAGAATTTAGTGCCTACCTACAACGTCAAAACTACTACAGAACAATTTGCTGGTCATGATATTTCCATTCTTGATGGACCAACCAGCTGACCTAAATCCAATAAAGAATCTTTGCTGTATTTGTTGTTAAGAAGACAAGAAACACCCAACCCAAAAGTACAGATACAACAAAGACCACCAGGCAATCTGGGTTTCAGTACTTCCTTATGTGTTTTTGCCTCCATTTTATGGTCCACTGATGTAGTAACTTCATAATAAAGGAGCCTCAACAGATACTGTGACAAACACAAAAGTTTTTCTCGAGATGCACCAATTTTTTTTGTTTTGGATAGACCCAAGGAGGGCTATCGACTACTTTATAGGAGCTACGAGATCCTTATACAGAAAGAGTGGAGCAACAGAACTGGACCCTTACTGTTTATCATACTTGGGCTCTCAATACCCAATATAGATCTATATTTTTGTTTGAGGGATTATATTCCTACAGACCAAGGAGTTTTCTTTTGATGCAAGTCAATTCAGACTGACTGCGCTTTCCCAAAAGAGGGCGGAGCCACAAGTAACCCAGGATTTCCTCCGCATCCGGAACAACAATTTTTGCCGTCCGCCAATTCCTACTGGATCCGTTTGTGAGGCGAATTTCGTGGCGGATTACAGACAGCAGGAATCGCGAGAACTCACCAGAACCCACGGATTCATGTGCAATCACGCGATAACAAGATGTCTCTAGCCACACAGGCTAACCATATTCGCAGTAGATTGTGTCCTTCGAGAGTAAATCGACTTCTAAAATCAGCATCTCCTCATCCATGGTTTCACCGGGATGAAATTCTGTTTATAAACCTTTCACTTGTTCGTCCCCGCCCGTTTGCATAGTATGAAATTCAATTCTCTTGAAACACGTAGTGTTTTATTTTAAAAAGAAGCCAGATGTTTTATTTTGTGTCTGTGCCCGACTTCTTTTCCAGCACGGGTTAATCTACGCTGAATTTACCCGGCATGCTCCGGCGTCCGGAACAGAGAGAAGCTGTTGGAAAATTGACACATTAACTTGAATGATTACAATCAGCTACGATTGGTGGATATGGCCTTTTCAGAGCCGTTCTGGATGCGGTGGAGGTAAATGGCAAAGTATCCTGATGATTACTCTCTCATGTATACGCTCCAATATTTACCACAAAAACAAACTTTTAACATCTCTGAAACTTCCTGCATGTTTTTTACAGTCTATGGTGGCGATTTAAGGGAGGGCGATGCCACCACTGATCACCATTCCGACTGCGCCTCTGCCTAAAAGAACAATTTTGGCCAAATAATACCAGTTCTTCAAAACTTGTAAAAACCTGAACACCTGAAAGAAAGTGAGGTGGGAACAGGTGCATTTTTTGTGCCCAGTCCTTCAGACAGCTCAGACAGCCAAACAAAAGTTTTGAATTCAGGTGTGCTTACACTTCTAAACAAAGAATTGAAGAAAAAAATCTACTTTGTTTTCTTTTTAAATTTCCTGGAGAGGAATATATTCTCTTTTGTTGTTGGATCTTGACTCATCCTATTGTTACTCTAAGAGGAAAGGAAACAGCAGCAGTTATTGGATGCACTCGGTAGTTTGAACTTCCAAGAGTTGCAAACTTGAAACAGACTTAGTATTGCTATAGTCTCGACAGCGAGTCCATCATGAAGCTTCCTAATGTGGAAAAATGACATACTGTGTTAGAAGTAAGGCTTTGTCTTTCTTGAGAAATGCAACTTCAAAGTCTTCTCGCATATGTACTGAAGACAGAGTGCATCTATTGTTTATGGTGACATGCAGCTTTCAGATGCAGCTCAAACAGCTGATTAGAAGCGGCGGATATTTGCATCAACGGCCTTTATTGTCTGACATATATCACAGTGCACCGAAAGTGTTGCCTCCTGCTACATTTTACCTCAACAACTCAATCCGTCTGACACACAGAGCCAAGGTTTTTAGTTATTTTGTGTTTTTCAGATACATTTTTAATCGTGTTTTGTGTTGCCACTGTGCCAGTCAAAGACACAAGTTGTTTTGCTTTTAGCATCATGAAAAAAGATTTAAAGGACAATATATTCTTGTCATTTATTATTTGGCGACCCTGCCTCTCCAGGATATGTAAAAGCTGATGGAGTTTGTCAGCTCACACTTATTCAAAAGGCTAAAATGTACAATCACTTGTCATCTCCAACTTAAGCTTCCACTACAAAAACAAAGTGTTTTGACAGGTATGGTTCAAGAGGTGACATTTACTTCCTAACTCTTTTTCGAAATCATCAAAAAGTCTACAACGCAAACAGGATGAGTGATTTGTTAAAGACGCAAACGCTTCCATAATTTTTTTTTTTTATTTGAGCGTTTTGAACACAACAAATCTTCCCATCCTGAGTGTGAAGACACATCACCTGTCAATGCTTTTCAAAGCCTTCAAGGATGACTCATCACTGCTTTCTTATGTACGTGACACTTCTATGATTAAAGGTGCAGAGCATCCATTTAGAAATGTGACACAGCACTCGTGAAGCAAAGGGTCATGGAGCGTTTTTTAAAATACCAATCAGCCTCCTACAATCTGAAACGGAGAAGCTGTGAAGAAAGGACGTGAGGAAAAACAGACAGGACTGGTAATAGGACTGTGAACCTGACATATAAAATACTGTGCAATTTTTCCACTTCAATACATCCAAAGTCTTCTTGAACTTCATGTAGTAACAAAAAAAAGCAGCTGAACCAGCCATAGAAAGCAGAGGTTGAACAAGGTGAGGGTGAACAAATGATCATGAGGACAAGGTCAAGTATATGAACCACTCAACACTGTAATTGGCTGAAAAAATACATTATGTGAACAGAACAAACAAGGTTGAAAGGACTGCAAGTTCTAGAGTGATTATTATTGAAGAGTGGAGTCTGACAACCATTCCTGCGTCAATATTTCCATTAACGACAAAAACTAAAATCACAGTATAATACCGTTAACTTCTTGTGTATAGATATTTCAATTTAAAATGTATTTGGGTAATGGGCCCCTCTAACTCCTGCAAAAGTAGTTAGCCTATGCAGTGTTTGACAGTCATTCTTATCTACACTATATCCATTAACGTCAAAAACTGAAATCACAGTATAATAGCGTGAACTTCTTGTGTATAGATACTTTAATTTAAAATGTATTTGGGTAATACGCACCACTGACTACTGCAAAAGTATTTAGTGTATACAGTGTTTAACAACCGTTTTTATGTACACTATTTCCATTAAGGTCAAAAACTAAAATCACAGTATCATACTGTAAACGTCTTGTGTATTATTATTTTAATTTAAAATGTATTTGGCTAATGGGCCCCACTGACTACTAAAAAATAGTCACTGTATGCAGAGTTTGACAAGCATTCGTATCTACATTATTTCCATTAATGTCAAAACTAAAATCACAGTATAATACCGTTAACTTCTTGTGTATAGATATTTCAATTTAAAATGCATTTGGGTAATGGGCCCCACTGATTCCTGCTAAAGTATTTAGTGTATGCAGTGTTTGACAACCATTCGTATCTACACTATTTCCATAACGTAAGAAACTGAAATTACAGTATAATACTGTTAACTTCTTGTGTGTAGATATTTTGATTAAAATGTGGCACCACACATCCCTATAATTCTTCTTTGCTTGATTCCTTAGGCTCTCAGGAAATGCATCACAACAAATCACAATAAAAGAAAATGTACTTGCTCAAAAAACCCAAATGTACTCTTTCCATTGATGAGATCTTCTCATTTAAGACGAAACATTGGTGCTGCGATGAACATTGTGGAGTAGTTTCACACTAACTCATGACCTGGCAGACAGCTCTTTAAAAATTCATGTAGTGGGACCAGCTGTCAGATTTTTGGGGTCAGTGCCACCCTTTGCCACCCCCCTGGTACAGCCCCTGGTAGAATAGGGCAACCTTACTATTTTAGTCAATTCAGGGCCGAGCCAATTTCACCCCATGTCTCTGTGATTCTGCACTGACTGACCTTTGACCCTCATATTGTAAAACACAGTAAGCAGGCTATTTAACCTTACACCCTTACACTGCTGCTTCCTGGTAAATAGAGCACCTCTGCCCCGGCCAATGGAGTTATTTGCTGACATTTGGCAGAGATTTATGGTTTAAGCGGTCACAAATATGAGCACAATACAGGAGATGATATAAAACTATGAAGTAAACTGTCTGGGTGACATCCAGCAGTGGGAAAAAAACACTTGGTGTATTTCAACTTTTGCAACAAACCAGGCCTTTCTCATCACTTAGCTTTATATCAGGGCTGTGTGCTGCAGAAGTAATATTTTGTTTTTCAGCACTTAATCCTGCTCCTGTCTCACTATCTCTGGGATCTGCAGTATCCATTACCTTGGTCCCTGCAATCCCCCCAAGATTACTTTGTTATCATCCATCTATTTCCGTCCCTCACTTTATTTCCAGACCTATCCCTTCCCTCTTGTTTTGTTTTCCTCATACAGTACAGCCTCTTCCAACTTCCTTTTTCTCATCTTTTTTTCTGTCTTGGCTAATTCACTCATAGAGATCAGAAAATGTAACTTTCCCCTTGTTTTGATTAAAAAATAAGAGATGGAAAATGGCGAGAAAAAAATGCTACTGGCAACCTCTGCACTCCTTTTTACACAAGCTATAATTCATCATCTGCCCCTGGAAGATGAGGACTGTCTGCCCTTTCATTTATTTTCTGTATGTGCCCTTCGTTTACCTGTCTCATGCCATCTCTTTATTCACTTATGTTCTTTTAATCATACGTATAATTCATACATACTATGTAGAAATATAAAATGCATGGGTGGGTGGGATTTCTTTTGGTTTTGTTTTGTGCTCTGATATCTTTTTTGTTTGTTTGGTTTTATAATGTATGTTTATAAAAGTGAAAAACCAAAAAAAAAAAAAAAAAATGATGCAGTGACAAACAGATTTTGGAAGTTATTTTGAGTCCATGCAGGGACTCCCACTACAGAGTCATACCAAAACATATTGTGTCATCACTTCTGAGATAACTCTAGCTTTTCTGGTTGCTTTATACTCCGATTAATGATGACATATCTCAATTCTTTGCTGTTTTTTCATGATTAAAGGTCCTTTCACACCGGGAGCGTTTTTTTCATGCAATTATTTCGGACGTCAATATTTTTTTCGAACCCGTATCCTGTCAATACAAGCGTTCACATCAGCGACGTTTTCCCGTCCTGCCATATTGCAGCATTTATTTTTTTCGTATCACAGTCAAGTTTCTGACCAATCAGATTTCGTGTTGCTGTGACGTCTGATTCACCCGTATATCCAACATGGCCGACCGGCTGATTGTTTATGTGTCGGAGAACAGAGTGCTTTTTGATAAAAGACACAAATATTACAAAGATAACGACCTGAAGGACAACTTGTGGAGAGTCATAGCGTCGGATTTCTCATATGACGATGGTTTGTGTGCTTTAACAGTTTGCTAAACGTCTTTGTTTTAACTTTCATCTGTGCTAAGTAACTTTAGCTCGTAAGCTAACCTGTTCAGATACAACATACCATATGTATTTTCACTGTCTCAAACTCAATCACGTTGCTGTCACAGCACCATTAGGTCTCTGTTGTTACCTTACGTTTATGGATTATAGTTTAATGAGTTTATCTGGTACTGGCCCCGACTCAGTACATGCTATCATGACAGACAGCCATCTCAACACTAGTGTCTAATCAGAACTGAAAAACAGTCAGTCTGCTGTTGTGTCAGTCTTCTCACTTCCACCCACGACACGTCTTTTTTCCTTTGGGAAAGTCACAAAATCGCATCAGGCTTGATGTATATAGTCAGGCGCATCAAAATTCGCCTCCGAATATTTCGTAATTTTGTGTCGTGTATTTGCATCAGTCCCGGTGTGTAAGGACCTTTAGATATTAGTAATAAAATTATTTATCATAGTTTATACATTACTGTATATTTTTCGCACCAGATTATATAGTGCACTGTGAATTAACGTGTCTATGTTCACACATAAAGCGCACTGGATTGGATTGCACTGGATTAAGGTGCATTAAGAATCGCTTGGTTTATTGCTGCTAGCGCGTACTCCGGGCCCGGCCTGCCTTACGTGAATGCACTTCTAGTTCAGACATTACAGTCGGGCAGTGTTGTAAACTGCTCAGGGGCCGATCAGGTAGTGACACAGCGTACAGTAATGCACCGAATATCCATTGAGCGGAGTGGCTTTATTCAGTGCATTGTACCACACAAAATCGGTCAGTTAACACAAGTAATCACATATAAGGCGCACTAGATTATAAGGCACAGTGTCGATTTCTGAGAAAATTTAAGGATTTTAAGTGCGCCTTCTAGTGCAAAAGATACGGTATTTTGAAACTGTTGAACTCTTTGCACATGCAGTCTCTCACATGAGGCCTCCTCCAACTTTTACGTCTGAGTATCTGAGAGAGTTAGTTTCTTCAAAAATACATTTTGTTTTCTTCTCACAGTACAGCCTCTGTGATCCCTGTTTTATTATTCTCTTTTATTTTTGTGCTTTTTTTTTAACACAGAAAAAACAAAAACAAAAGATGGAAGACAGCAAAAAGAAGAAAAAAAAATCAATCTTATAAACAGTTCCCTCTTTGCATGGGACGGTTTTAACTTGTATCAAATGACGCAGTGAGAAACAATGGATTTTAAGTCCATGCGGTGCTCCCCACTACAGAGCCATACCCGCACTTTTCAGCTGCATCATTTATGAGATTTAACTGGCTTTTTTAAACATTTCTAAGCTGTCTTATACTTCAGAGAATGAAAGGAAACTTTAAGTAAGAAGGGAAAAGTCAAAGACGGTTCAGAAACAAGAGAGAGAAATAGAGGAGAGAGAAAGGAAAAGTAATTAAGGTGAGGGGAGAAGGGGAGAGACTGGAGACCCCACTTAATAAATCAGAGCTGCCGAGCAACCTGTCAGTCTCTAGGCTCTTTTTATTGGTCACTGAGGATCAGCCAGTATTAGTCACCAGGGTCTTGCTTTGTGTGTGATTGGAAGCTTGAGTGGGCACTGTGTGTGTATGTGCGTATGTGTGTGTATGCGCGTGTGTGTGTGTGTCTGAGAGAGGATTCAATCAATAACACATGGATTGAGGCCACAGGCGGAGACAAGGAGTCATGTTGGTGATGGTGGGAGAAGTGCGGGAGAAGAGCAGTGTCCCTGTGTGTGTGTGTGTGTGCGCTGGCTGCATATGTCAGTATGAAAGGGTGAGGGAGAAAAGAGGACGAGAGAGAGAGAGGATGAGAGAGAGACAGATATAACAAGTAAGGTATTCATGTTGGGTAATGAAAGAGCGGACAGCAGGAGAGAGAGTGCAGGGATAGACGAGCCAGTCCTCATTAATGATCATCAGCCCGTGGTGTGTGTGTGTATGTGTGTGTGTGTGTGTGTTGAAGTGACAGAGTGTGTGTGCTTTGTTGGGTGTGATGAATCACAATTCAGGGCCCCCTTACCATCTCTAACACCCACAAGCATTGGTGTTGTTATTGATGACAGGACTCCTTGTGATTCTGGGAATGAGTTTGTGTGTGTGTGTGTGTGGGTGGGGGGTCTGCCAGACGATGGTGATGGTGACCCCCTTAGCTCCAATTACAACAGCTCAAGGTGCCGGAAGGGTCAACCCAAGAGAAACAGAGGACGGCAGATAGAATCCGAGGCGTGCAGAAAGCAGCGAGCCCCCTTTAACAAGACTTGATTCAAGCACACACATGTACAGGCCCATCAGTATTCAGGCTGCCGCAGTGACACGACTGATCCCCCCGGGAATCCCCCCACTCCTCCGCCCAATCCCTATCTGAAGTTGCTGACGTATCGAGGATCGCTCAGCGTTTAAGCTTTAAAGCACTGCCGACTGCCTGACAGTCACCTGATGCAGGCTGCAGTGAGGGTTAATGGGAGTTAAAAGGACCCAGCGGAGACGCCTTAAGAGCACCCAGCTGTGATTGCACCGGCTTTCTTTTTAGTTCTCTAACCCTAGAGACTTGCAAACACACTGGAACACTTTGGTGTCCTTATAGATCTTCGTTTTTCAGCTATATAATAGAAAACTTGCACAAGTGCAGCTTCAAGTTCAGGCTTTCATGACGTAAAGGAGGTTCTTGTTGTGGATCCATTTATCTTGAAAGTTAAGTTTCATGGCCGCCCTTAACTATACGGTCGTGCTTTTTAAAGCTGAGCAATATTATTTTTGATTCCGAGTTATTTAGTTGAAGAAAGTTCAAGGCCATACAACTCTAAGAGACTGTCTTTAACGGCAGCAAGGCTTCAAGGGTCTTCAGGTCTCAGGATGGTAAATCTGAGTGTCATCTGCATAGCAATGAAACGGAACTTTGTGTTGCTCCATAATTTGGCCATGCAGCAGCAAATAAACACTGTACTTTAATAAACTGGTAAAACATAATTAAGAAACTCATATTAAAAGCCACTTAACATTCATAGATGATACAGATTATGCTTTGGAGAAAGTCAAAAGACTCTTGATACGGTGTACAAGAATTTGATAGAAAGTATTTTGTCCTTCAACAAGGTAGCATTGTACTGACTTCTGGATGTCAAAGATAGAGGGAGACTGACAAGAGGGGTCAATACAGCCGGTAAAATCACTGGGAAACCTCCGATGACTGACATGCTGGAAGGAAGCCCTTGAGATGACAGGCGACCACCCAATCCTTAAATCCCCCCTGACTGTCAAGGGTGTATTTTTGATTTTCTTGATCTGTTGATCAGTCAGACACTTCACTGTGGTCTACTGAATCTACATTTGACATTTTTTTGGAAACCATGGATACCACATCTTCGGGGGGATGATATGCACATTTACAGAACTGGGAAGGCGACACTAACCCTGAACGACTGTCAGTACCTATTTTCTTGGACACCGTGAGGAGGATCTCGCTTAAGTACAGAAAGTAGCAGCTCTATCTCATGGAAATCAAAGGTCTAAGACAAAAGAGCTTCTTATTTGGTGTTTGTGAGGAAAAAACGAACAAGTTTTTATTTCTTGATCACGAGCAACAAAGTCCCCTCAGACAGAGGGCTCTTTAATACTGGGGCTATGTTGTATTATGCGCCTGTCTTTTATGGATATTTGTTAGAAGCTTTTGTTGGGTTTTTCCCAGCAAAGCAATTATTCAACCTCTGGGAAGGCATTATTGTGGATATCGATACATCAGCCAAATGACAGCAATTAAATAAACCTTAAAATGGACACATGGGACATTTTTTAAAAGGACAAAAATCGATTTTTGACTCTTGAGATCAATGTGCCAACTCCCATCAATCAATTCTGCAATTAAATAAAGAATGTGTCATCCCAGCACTTTTGTATCTACAAGGGGGGTTGAACTTGGATTAGATTCTGATCCTTTAAGTACAATTTGACCTTAACGGTTTACAGTAAGCATCAGTAGAGATTAGACTGAGCAGACACAGTGAACTCAGAATTATTTATCCACAGACTGAGTTTTGTTTTTGCTTCTCAGTCTGATTTATGATGACAAGACAGCAAGATATATGAGCCCCTCTACTCTGAGAGAGATGCCGCTTTATGCCACACAATTGCACCTCTTCTCACTGGCTTTCCTTTTGACATGAAACAGTGCCAGTGTTTGATTCCAGTCGCATGTGCAGCTCAGCAGCAGTGCAGAGGCATTATCACCTTCAGGCAGAGGGACTGGAAGCAGAGGATTACCCAATGCAACAGTCAAATATTGCTTGACTCTGAGCCATTATCCCAAAGCCCCCTTATTCACTCCTCAGCCTTGCATTCATCACCCCCAGATCCTTGAGCAGCTCTGCTGCTTTCACTCCATACACACAGCATGTGCTGCCACAGCCTCTTGGCACCTTTTCTCTCTCTGGTGTGTATTTACAGTTGCGTGTCATCTCCAAAGAAAACACTGGCAGCCACAATGAAGGCCAGTGCACATCCACCGAGCAAAGGGGATTACACCTTTTTTGTGTTCTAATTTAATTTATGTTTTAATCCTCTTCTGGATGTTGCTAAGATTTTGCAGAATGGGTCAGTTCGGAAAATGTTATGACGCAGATTTTCAAGCATTAAGCTGCAAAATGCGTCAGGCTGACAAACGCATACAACAAAGGGGCAGAGTCAACTTGTTGGCCATTCAAGCCTTCAGTGATAATTGTCATTTCATTATGTGGCTTTCACTTTCTCACCTCTGATTCACCTTATTCTTCAAAAATAACAATAGCCTTCACAGGATAGCCTGCAAATAATACACTTGACTCAAACATGTCCAAACCTAATTCCTCTAATATTTAAGCGGACAAACTACCCAACATTTAAACCACGTTGACAGATCCTGAAAAGGTCAACACTTTGAGAGTAATTGCTGTTGAACAGCCTGAGAAAACACCCGGAGTGGGGAATGCTTCTGACAAGCCTTCAGCATCCAACCGACTGGCTGGCAGACAAAAGACACCAGAGACATTTTGTTTGCAGCGATCCAACGTTGTATTGACTCAGGCAAAGAAACTGCACTCTGCTAGATAAAAAGCCTTTCGAAAAGCCATTTTGCATTTGGAAACAATAACAAGATTAGTGCATCAATCCAAACCCCACCGTCCGTCTGGCTGCTAACCAGCACGAAGCTCCCTCATTTTCCATATTCTGTTTGTTGGAGGACATTTGGTCATTATAATGCTGGAGAAACACAAAAAATGCACATTTATGAAAGACTATTTTACCCTAATGCCTCTTAAACCTGCTACTTGCATTAAAGGTCGACAGAGCCTCTTTTTTGTCACAGTTCACTGCAGACAGACACTTTCCCTTTACCACGATTGAAACATTAATATGACAGTAATTCAATTAACAATATTATTACATAGAGGAGATGAGTCTTTGAGCTTCTGAGCTATTATTTGCATGTTTATTCATTCATTTAAATGATGGTTGCGTTTTTTCCTGGCTCTTATGGAAAATGAAGTGTGCAGTAATGAATGAATACACACTATTAAATACTCAAGAGATGCGTCTGCCATATACTAGTAACACAGCTCCCACACACTTCAAAATAAGTCCTTGTAAAGAGGCTCGGTGGGGGAGTATGCGGCTACCTTTACATTCATTAACAGTCTGGGCGAAGGAGGATGCGGACTTGAAGGGGTATACTGATGTAAATGTTTAAAATATTGATTTAAAGTCTGTTTATACAGCGCTTAGGCCCACGTGTTAATTTTTTATTCACAGTTCTGAAAAGACTACGCCACTAGAAAGAGCTTCAGCTGATGCTGACGGCATGAACAGACACACAGGAGTCGTTATATCTTACCTGACTGGAAAAGTTGTTTTACACCATTTTGAGTCACATGTCATTTGCCATGTAGTTTACAGGGACGCTTTTCATTTGCAAAAAGTGGATTGTCCCCCTGAATGAAGGAAAGCAGTAGACAGGAGCTGATTTAGATGCAGTATTGTAGGCATGGATGAAATTTTGATTGCAAAGGTGGGGGTGTCTTAAAGGAATATTCCAGCGTAAAATTAATCAGTGCAACGGTGTTTGCACTGAGTTAGACACCCCCTTGAGAGATCAGTGTTGTCGAGAAGCAACAGCTCGCTTCTCTAGTTATAGCAACTTTAGCAACGACCACGCGATAGCAATACACAGCAGTCTGAGGAGCCATAAACAAACCTCAACCAAAACGCCACTCTATAGCCACAAATAATGCTCAGAACAGCACCTAACTTCATCAACAGTACATATAGGGTCCCAGCCACATCACTAGCCACCAAACATCTTTTTAACTTTGCCTAAATTTTTTAGCAAAGAGACTAAACATAACTCTCTCACTCTCTCTATGGACTACAGTGGGGTGCCACAGCTCAAGGAAGAACATTTATGATCATTACTTCATGGAAATGCAATCAGAGTGAGACGCTAAGGCAGATGAACTACCACGTCTGCAGTGCAAAATGATTATTTTGATGATTATTACGTCAAGGAAATAATACAGTAATGATCATAAATGTTCTTCCTTGAGCTGTGGCACCCTGCTGTAGTCCATAATGTACTGGCCCTAGGTCTCGCTACAAACAAGCGGCTGCTGGAAGAGAGTGGGTGAATTGTGTTTAGTCTCTTTGCTAAAGAAATTAGTCAAAGTTAAAAAAGATGTTTGGTGGCTAGTGCTATGGCTGGGACCCTTTAATGTACTGTTGATGAAGTTAGGTGCTGTTCTGAGCATTATTTGTGGCTACAGAGTGGCTCATTGGTTTAGGTTTGTGCTGGCTCCCTAGACCTCTGTGTATTGCAATCGTGCAGTCGCTACTAAAATTGCTAATCAAGGACCTTGTGAGCGGTCCAATCCGAGAGAAACCAGTTTTAGGCTTGAGCAGCCTTTTGGTCCTAGTGCCTGAGGTGTATCAGTTTGCTATAGCGTAAAGTAACAACTTTTTCAGATGGTTAAAACTGCAGGGAACCAAAATGACATGTCCCCCGTGCCCGTCTCACAAGTTACGTCAGTGATTGTAGGTCTTTACATGTAATGTAGAATGCTACTAAAAGGCAATGGGGGAAAAAAAAGAGAGAAAACCAAACAGGAATTTGGAACATCATGCAGAGGTTCACAGGGAGGCCTACCAGTAAGGAGTTGCTGTAGTCCACGCATGATAGTACAAGAGCCCACAAATCTTACTGTGAGTACTGTGACTTAAATTGGTCCACAGTTACAGTTAAAAGCTATAAGGAAGCTAGCTACCATTGTCTGCCCTGTTCTTTCCTAAGAGAGGGAGAGCAAAAGAGTAGGCGGAGGGCAAGGTGACCATAAAATTTCATGACAGGAACATCAGACCTCAAATAAAATAGGCAAACCCTCACAGACATATGTGCCACTGATGGTCCGGGGCAGTAGAAAGTAAAGTGAGGTCAGGTTCACAACCCCGCTCAAGGCTAATCTCAGCACTTAAGCAAATGTCAAGTCAAAGGAAAGGAATAAATCTTGTCGTGCTGTTTTAACCCGGCTGACCCTGGATGTTAGGCGGTGACCTACCAGTAGCAAATTAGGTTTTACACACACCTCTGTCAAAACGTATTCAGCTCTGCACTCGTCATCGCACCTATAACCGTGTTTGTAATAAACAATAACACCAGATATACGGACTCATCTCTGTGTTTGTGCTCATCCATCCAAAGTTGTGTCTAACGTTGCACTTTGTCTTGTTTGTTTCAGTGAAGAAATAAATAAAAATAAGCGTCAGAAAATAAAGGTATTTCCACAACCCACTGCATGAAATCCTCTCTTAGCTGAAGGATTAGACCCTCCAGCCTGGATGGAGAACCAGTGGGATAAAAGATTAGCTCAGCTGACACCATCACTGCTAAAGAGACGGGTCGGAGAGTGCTCCCCAATTATCCTGGATATCCACTTAAGGGGGGCTTTAGGATGACTCGTTAAAGAAAACAAAATCCACTCTTGCACTGCTAGACATCAACTCCCAAGAGTATTAAATGTAGCTCTGGAGTTATTCTCACTCTGGTTTTAATATTACATTTCACTGTTATGGCTGTAAACATCACATGAAAATACCCAGTTCTGTGTAAAATGTAATTCTGCAGCTCTGGGAAGACTTTAAAACAGCATGTCGGCTTTTGTTATGTCAGGATTAACTTCTTCAACACAACAAATCCTTGCAAAGCAGTCAACCTCAACCCTTTTATTCATAAGAACCAGCATTTCTTTTTTTTTTTTTTGCTGTTCTCACATGTTACTTCGTTCTGACCTTCACCAGGAAAAACTGAGTCACTATTTATGCATTAAAAAGTCCAGGATGAATAGTCTAGTTAATTTAATAGGCTGCACAGTACTATTCACTGGGTTGAGTAAAAAAAAACAAAAAACTTAATGCATTCAGTCCCAGCTTTTCCTCCAGATTGACTGTTGATTTGTATTTGTGGATCTCACATTCAGTTTGTCCTTCAGCAGCAGAGAAGAAACTGAGTGAAAAAAAAAAAGAAGAAAATATCTCATTCACACCGTTCAGGTTGACTGAGGTTCTCTCTCTTTAAAAAGTCTGTGTATGCTTTTCCTGATGGATTGATTAAAAAACAAATTAAACCATAATTTCACTTAGAAGTGAGCATATTTGAAAGGATGGCCTAAAATACGGAAATGAATGAATAAATCAACTAAATCCTCAAAGCTGCCATTCATAGAGCAGGAAAATCAGCTTTTTCTCACTCTGAATTTCTGGGAACTTGACGAGGTTGTGTGAATAATGTGATTTCATGACTTTATAGCCTCGGCACATGTGAAAAGTTCGCCATTAAGTCCTGTTACAGCTTCAGTTGAGTTACCAGCTGTATGCTCTTGGCGAGGTTATCAGCGGTTCATTCTATAAATATTGTTTTGATCCTCTCAAGTCAAGAACCTCCATGTAAACGCTTCTAAACATGGGAATCAGTGTTGCCGGGTGGGAAACATAGAATTCTTGTATTCTTGGGAAAATATTCATACACCCATCATTATGAAAATAACAATCTTACTGTTACATGATAGTCACATATAGTTACTCTGTTAAGTGTCATACAGGCACTCATGATTTTGAGGCTACAGTTTTGTGGTCATTCACCGCCGGGCGCCATATCAGCAGCTCCAACTCAGCTGTGTCACACTAATGCGTCCCCTTTAAACAAATGACAGGTGGGAACTAATGAGCCAAATCATGAGACCTTGAGGTCACCTGCTTTTTTGAAACAGGCGGTTTTAGCCGTACGCCAATTCCTACTGGATCCATTTGTGAGGCAGATTTCGTGGTGGATACGGACAGCAGGAATCCCGAGAACTCACAAGAACCCATGGATTCCCGTGGATTCCTGTGGATTCCCGTGCAATTGTGCGATAACAAGTCGTCTTTAGCCACATAGGCTAACCATATAAGCAGTAGACTGTGTCCTTCCAGAGGAGGAAAACTACTTCTAGATATCCTCTCATCCATGGTGTCATTGGGATGAAATGCTGTCTATAAACCTTTCACTTGTTCATCCCGCCCATTAGCATGGTGTGAAATATCTGCCTGAAACACTTAGTGTTTTATTTTGAAAAGAAGCCGGATGTTTTATTTTGTGTCTGTACCCGACTTCCTTTCCAGCACGGGTTAATCTGTGCTGAATTTATCCGGCATGCTCCGGCGTGTGGAAAAAATAGAACTCTTGTGATCAGCTGTGGAATCCGGTGATCCGCAGCGGAACGGAAAGAAGCCGGTGGAAATTGACGCATTAACTTGAATGGTTACGATCAGCTACGATCGGCGGATACGGCCTTTTTGTAGCTGTCCCAGATGTGGTGGAAATTGGGGGTGACAGGTAGGCACACACTGTAGCTATTCGCAAAGTGGCTAAACTTAGGGTGAGTCAGCATTTTCAATATGAGCGCTACTACTCGAGTAATCTGATAGCGCCATAAAAATGATGATTATGAATTCATTCTAGGTTCCTAAAGATTGTTGTTCGGGTGTGAAATGTGAGTTTTACCCCCAGAAGTTCAAAACTGAATGACCAGGAAAGGTATCTTTCAGTTTTACAACTCTAAATGTTTACCATGGCTGAAGTGACAAGGGAGCACTTTACATCTCAACCTGATGTAGGAATGATACAGAGCTGCATTGCAATTTTGCCGTAGTTTGAAATAGAAACATATCCCCCCAGTAAAAAGCAAGAAAATAAAGGAGATTTTTTTTTCCTGATGTCAAATGCAGTTTGGAGTCATGATGGTTCTATAGGTGGAAAACTGCATTCCTATAAAGACATTTCTCTCTGCTGAATGTCCGTGAAAGCTTTCGCTTTTGACACTTAGAGGTAATGCTTGAGACATTTTCTAAGTGTTCATTCCTCGCCTTCACTGCGAACGCATGTCTCCTATGGCTGGAACAATGCAGAGAGGATTAAACAGAGATGGGAAGACGGGGAGATAGAGTGATCAAGCTAGAGAGAGAAAGACGTTGAATGCTATCAGTCGGTGAAATATACCCCCACGCCGTCGGCGCCAAAGAAAAAACATCACTGTCCTGGGGTGCCAGGCTGAGATGGACGACAGGGACACTGGCTCTGCGTGAGTTCCTATGTGTGTGTGTGAGGGATCCCGAGTACGTGCAGAAAGAGTGAGAGAATGAATTCCCGCTTGATACATCACAGGTACAAAAGTAATGGCCTTCTGTGAAAATCGCTGCAAGCTGCCCACTGTGTGTGCCGTGGTTCCCTATGTACACACAAGAACACACACGCACACACAGTCAAGCAATCAACACCGTAACAATAACGGCCTGTCTTTGCAGGTAAAAAAAATGACTGCGACTACCTGGGAGGCCTCTGCCGCACACCCTCAAATACAGAGCTTCTCTTCTGCTTACCCGGTATCGACCTTGTGAGTGTAACATAGCAAATAAAGCAGTGAATGATGGATTTTTCTAGCAAGGATCCGTATTTGAAATGTTCTCAGTTTTGTTTTCTTTCTCTTGCTCGGTTCTGGAGGTGAATATTGCTCGCTATATGTCAGGCTGGGTGTGTATACATGGACACTTTTTGGAAACCCGGAGAAAAGTTTGGAGCTGTTGACAAGAGCAGAATGGGACCGAACCTTTAATGTGGCTCAAAGGAGAGAGGAGGGAAATCAGATTAGATATCCCTTGATGGTAAGAAAACGTCTGTTTATATTTTGTACATCACTTCATACAGGCAGACAAAGCGATTTCCCCTCATCCTCGCCTGTCTCCATCAGCTCACAGAGCTCCCTCATCACAGGTATTGATCTGTCAGTGGGTAGTGCCTCTCGAAGAATGATCTCTTGTCCTGAACATGACCTGTTCCCCAGGAGGTTAGGTGTTCGGCTCATGTTACCATGGTGATGGACCCCAGTGAGGAGTGAACCACTTCAGCAAGACTTGATTCTGTAGACCTGTAACCTCTATGAATGTGCAAGCTCGGTAAAAGGACATACACACACACATACACACACAAAAACGAGAGAGATAGACAGAGGCGAGATTGATGCAGCTGGAAAGCAGGCAGGAAAACATTTGCAGCAGCCATCCAGAAGAATCTACAGCATGATGGAGCTCAGGGACTACCAGGAAAGACTGTGTATCAGCGACTCCAATGGGACATGATGATTCAGTAAAGGCAAACAGACATTAAATGTGGGATGAGAACACAGCTCTAAACATGGGGGGAAACATGATTGAATCAACATGGCTGAAACAAGTCCCAAACATGTTACATAGAGTAGGTAAGCAAGATCATCCAATTGCAATCTCATAACAGCATATTTCAGCACCATGCATCATAACAAAAACATAAATGCACTTGCAGTTTTAATTGCAAAAGACAAACTTACCCTGTCCGAGTACATGTTCCCGCAAAGTGAAGCAGTGCCATGCGGCAGAGCACGCACAATGCAGAAGGTTACAAACCCCGAGTGGAGCAAGAAGCCCATGGTGCCTGTGCAGCTGAAACAGCCGACCATTCAGTCCACTTTCTCTACAACAAAATGTCGAAAAGACACAAAGACCTCACAGATGCAGTAGCTTATTGTATTGCGAAAGACATGCTACCAATAAACACTCATTTTTATATCGTGATATATACTGAGATTGACTGATATGAAAAATATATATAGTGATAGATTTGAGGGAAATACCTCAAAGTCGGGAAATACCTCAAATACCCTGTTTGAGCCAAGCATCATCACAGCGACTCTCCCTCTGAATGCGCACAATGCTACTGTAAAAGTGGTGGAGTGCGTACAACGGCACTGCGCAATGTTGGTTTCAGGAAATTGAGAAAAAATGCGGAATTATTGAGAGCTTTTTGGCTTCAAATCCGTATACTGGCGGAAGGCTGAACCAAGTTGTCCATAGTATATACAGTCTATGTGAAAGACTGTGTACCAGCTACTCTAATGGGACATGATGATTCAAATAAATATTAAATATTTCAAATCAGATTTCTGAAACATCGCCCAGACGGGCCTAGAATTCCAGGGGAAGTGTGCTTTTGATGAATATTTCTTCTGACGCAGATGGGGAGAGGGGCTGGGATGTTCAAATGCCACAGCATGGCTGCTTAGCAACAAGAAAGGAAACAAAATTACACACAAAAAAATAAGTACAAGGAAGCTTTCCAGTGCCTTATGACATAACTCTTTATAGGAATCAAAGCACATGTCGTAAGGATATCGATCTGTTTCTCTGGACTTCACGCCAGAGTCCGATTCTTTTCATTTTGAGATGATGAAGAAAAATAAAGGAGAATCTGGTGTTGTGGCTGCAACAGGCGTGTAAGCAAGTGACTCATCCTCTGAAAAGCCAAAAGCTGGACAGAAAGGTGACGAGAGCTCACGCTTGGAAAAGAAATGGATCAGAGAGAAGTAGCCCTAATTGGACGAAGGAGAGTCAACAATTGATTCTGAAGGTTTGAAACGTTATAAATATCTCAAGGTTCAACGACACACACTTAGCAGGCATACACAGAGATGTGAGAAGCTTTGAGTTTCACAAGACCTGTTAAGTACAGCCACGTGTCCTGCTCCAAACATCTCAGCCATGTGAGCCAAGTTTACATGTGCGACATTCACATACAAAGAACACAAACACGTGTTCTTTTTTTGTGTGTCAAAGGGCGCCATATCGCGGCCTTTGACATGCTAATTAAAGAGAATGCTGAAGTAGGATTGCATCTACAAGAACCCGTGGAGAATACAATAGCGTCTGATGAGTGGCCATTGGTCTTTATTCACGACTGAGAAAAGCGCAGCTGCAAGCTGATCATTTGAGGGACTTATTTGAGCAGTTGGTAGGCTGTAGCCTTAACACTCTGAAAAAGTTCCTAAAAAGTGACACTTTTGTTTCGTTGCATGACTTCAGTGACTCAAGAACCACCCTTGAGTACATAAATGTTATTGATAAATGGATAGGAAGCATTATAAGCTGTGTTTCCATTACCCAACTTAAATATCGCAATAGAAAACTGGTAATGGAAACACCTACATTTCGAAAAACCTCTCAAATATGGCTAAAAAGTTTTTACGCTCTCATGAGGTGGTTTTTCAGACGTGTCGATATAGAAGTATATCGTAAAAGTGTAATGGAAACACTATTCTCGCAATTCTACGTCACCGGACGTGACGTAGCGGGTCATGTGATCATGCTTCCAAGTGGGAACTGCCTCCCGGGGGCTTGACATGGCGGGTGCCACAAGAGGCTCAATAGCATCACAGTTAATTGAACGTATCCCGGGTCATCCTGAAGTTTTGAATCCACAATTCGTCAGTGATTTCCTCATTAACGATTCTCTTCCAGAAATCCCTCATCCGTGTCCGCTCCCATACATACGGGCTTTGCCTTTTAATTGTCACCCGCTGCCTTCGTCTTCTGATGACAGCATCGGCAACAGCAGTAATGGTCACAGAAATAGCTGCTCCAAAACGCAAAATGTTTAGTGTCTCGTCCATGTTGGTGTGCAAAAAGGCTTAAGGAATACGAGGTCGCACGGGCAGGGAGTTTACACCGTTGCTAGGCAACGGCCATTCAAACACGGCTCACGAGAGGCAAACGGCTCGCTTATGCACTGAACACCGTTCAATGGAAACACCCGCAAATTGCAATTGTACTTTGTCGAAATTTGATAAACATCGCATTTATTTTGCGAATAGATAGTCTTCTGCGTAGAACTTGGTGATATGCAAAAAGATTTTTCACAATATATTTTTATTTTTTTTTCGTATCAGTCAACATCGACATATATATCATGATATAAAAAGGAAATTTAACAGTGCTTATTGGTACCATGTCTTTCGCAATACAGTAAGCTACTGCATCTGTGAGGTCTTTGTGTCTCTTTGCCGAACTTAATGTTCGGCTGCACAGGCGCCATAGGCTCCTTGCTCCACTCAGGGTTTGTAACCTTTAACATTGCGCGTGCTCTGCCGTGTGGCGCTGCTTCAGTTGGTGAAAAACATTTGAGGTATTTCCCGACTTTGCAGGAACATGTACTCGACATAATTTGCAGTGCACATTACTCTGCTTCATGTTCGACCTCAAAAAACCAAAATACCTCCACACCACCGACATTTTCGTGCCAGTGTTATCGAAGATGTCGTCATTTGTTGAGCCTTTATCTGCATTTCTGCCAGGGGTAGCACTCATTTTTCGATTTTGCTCACAGACAGTGCTGTCAGCTTCACATGTCATGGTTACATTTAGCTGCAGTTGCTACTACGCAGTTGTTCGCTACTTGGTTCTAATTCGTATCGTCTACCAAAACATGGCAGAATGGCAATTATCGAAAATTATATTGACCATGTTTTATATTAATAATGATTAATATTGATAATTTTCAATATACATTGTTACTGTTTTATCGCCCAGCCCTAGTTCTGTGTCATACTGTTTTGAAAGTTCCCTTGAAACTGTTTGTGTTTTTTATTTATACAGCTGCATGGGAAAATGCCATCTGCCTCAAGCCAGTTTATGTATCTCTGTATTTCTGTGAGACAGCTGGGTTGTTGTGAGGAGATAACAGAGATCAAAGTGTGAGAATCAAGTAGAGATAGAAGGAGTGGAAAGGGCAGAAAGGGTATAAAAAACGTAGGTAAGGAGTTAGGGCAAGCAGTAGGAGGAAATGAGCAAGAGCGGCGGCAGGGAAGGGCGAGCCAACTAAGCACTTTCCTGTCCATTTTTCATCAGGCAGGGCTAAATTAGGCCAGGCTCGTCTTTCTCTCTCTCTCTCTCTCTCTGTTTCTCCGTGTGCGAGCATCTGCTCCCACATTCCCGACACGTCTCTCCTCTCTCAGCGCGGGGTAGCGTTTGCTCCGAATACCCTTCTCAGCATCCTGCCTTTTCACTGCCTCTGATTTATTAGTCGGAGGGTGCCGTCCATCACGACGTGACGCAGGGAAGCATCATGTTTTCTCTGTGTGTGTGCACTTCGCCGCTCCGTTCCAAACTCCTCCCTCTCTCCTCTCTCTCTCTCTCTCTCCTCACTCTCTCTTCTCTTTTCCCTGTGATGATTTCTACTTGTCATCTCATTTGCTGTTTCATTCAGTGACCCGCTAGCTTCTCAGTTGACCTTCGCCTACAGAAGCTCGCAATTTGTGGTCCCACAGTGTCTTGCTGTTTGAGCTGCTTTAATGAAGGGACAAGAAGCTGGTGTTTGAATCAAGGTGAACTCTGATTGTCGAAGAAGGTCCGCCTTCTTCCTTTAAATGCAGAAAAAAAAGGAGCAGCTTTCTTGCGAGTAAAAGAAAAATGTAAGGCCTTTTTTGTTCACTTCTTGGCATGAGCAGTCCTCCGCTGATCAAATCAAAGACTTCACAGATACTTTCAAGCATGAACTTTTGGAAAACCCACTTCTAATGCGCTCTAAAAATCTTAGAAAAATTAAGAAAACTTTAGAAACTTGTCTCTCGCCGAGCAGAAGTTAGATCTGTACCATACACTGTATTCTTTTTCAAGTTCAATGGTAAAGGTGCAGCTCTCGCCAGTTTCTGCAAGTTTGGCCAGTGAATTTTTTCTTCCCAAGGTTAACTTAAAATCTGGAGTTCTGCAGTTATTCTTTACAGGATTTGCTGCTCTACATAACCAACAGAGGAATGCATCGTTTGCATTAATCAATTTTATTGACATTAATTCCTGTCAGTAAGCTTTTAAAAATTGACGGATAAGAAGTGTTTAAAAACCTCCTAAACAGTAGAAACAAAAGCGACTTTAAAATTGCTTCATTAAAGCTCCTGTAAGGAATTTTTGACACGTGAAAGAGACTGAAAAACATTTTTTATTATGACTTGGAATTGCAAATTTGACCAAAAGGAGTTGAGAGTTTTCAAATGTAAAACTGTAATTTTTCAAGACTTACACAAGTATAAGGGGGGTAGGCACAAATAACGATGTATTTGTCTGTCAAAAGTCAGCAGGATGAGATATTTTGTCAAAGCAGTCCACACAAACTAATGGTTCCTTACAGAAGCTTTTAATTGTTTTATAATTGGGACAGTATTGTATAGGATCTTATGTTAGATATCCCTCATGGTTCACATAAAAGAAAGGTCTGTAGTTAATATTTACTTTTTGCTGCTGGATCTGACCATTTTTGTGTGAAAATGAAAGGACTGTGTCGTGTACTCTCATCATCAAACTAGCTTGCAAATGCACCTTCTGAACAACAGGGAACGAACTGCACCATGAGCGCCAAACTCTAGACTCCGAACTCTGAGATCAGGTTTTTGTTGGTCTAAGGTGCAGACACTTTCTATGTCCTCAAGATAGCAGCACGTCTTGTTTGCGCTTGACAATTCCCCTATCAAAACCAACAAACCCATGGGCATTAACATGGGTGCAAGTTCGTGTAACATAAGCACTTGATGTAAAAATGAAAGAATCCTCTACCAACCTCTGATTAATTGGTTGGTTCATTGGTTAATTGATTGAATGTGTCATTGGTTGGTTAGTTGGTTGGCTGGTTGCTTGGTCAGTTGATTAATTAATTGGTTCATTGATTATTTTGGTTGATTTGTTGATTGGTTACTTGCTTGATTAAAGTGGTTGGTTGGTTAATTGGTTTAATATATCATTGATTGGTTAGTTGGTTGATTGGTTGCTTGGTCAGTTGGTTAATTGGTTGGTTGGTCGGTCAGTTGATTGACTGGTTGGTTGACTTGTGAATTTATTGGTCAATTGGTTACTTGCTTGATTAAAGTAGTTGGTTGGTTAATTGATTTAATATATCATTGATTGGTTAGTTGGTTGATTTGTTGCTTGGTCAGTTGATTAATTGGTTGGTTTGTTGCTTTGTTGGTTGGTTGATTTGTTGGTTGATTTGTTGGTTGATTTGTTAGCTGGTTGATTTTTTCAGTTGATTGAATAGTTGGCTGGTTCACTGGTCAGTTGATTGACTGGTTGGTTACTTGCTTGATAGAAGTGGTTGGTTGGTTAATTGATTAAATATATCATTTAAATGGTTTGTTGGTTGATTTGTTGCTTGGTCAGTTGGTTAACTGGTTGGTTGATTTGTTGATTTATTGGTTGATTGGTTACTTGCTTGATTAAAGTTGCTGGTTGGTTAATTGGTTGGTTAGTTAGCCACATTAATAAAAAAGGGGAAAAATAATGTAGTTTCTTTTTTTTTTTGCTAATTCGGTATGGTGGAAATATAAGAAACAAACGGTGGTTTCCCAAGTCACATTTTAGTCTTCACTTTGCCGAGTTTGTAGTTAATGTCACTGTATTTTATCCTTCACACTGAAGCAGAAGTCTGAGTTCATACTGTAATGGCTCTCCCACCTGTTAGGGACCTGTTCCTTTGTGTCCTTTTTGGCCCTTTGTTGGTCTTCTCTTTTATCTCCCTGCAGACTGATGGTGGGCGGAAGTACCTGGCCATTGTCCCGGGTACATATAAGCTCAGACTATCCTTATCGGATGGTCCACACGGCAGCTTGGTTTTCATTTCGTTGGCATCTGCACACAACATACTCAACATTCTGATTTACTGACACTCTCACCTCATCTCGGTTCTTTTTTATCATATTGTATGAGTCAGTACGCGGCAGCACAAATAAACCCAAACATGTTATTCAGAATTACCTTGAACAACTGGAGCTGTCATGTTTTCATACCCCCTACAGGTACACTATTATGTGAAAAAGCCATTCTGCTAACTCCATGATAATGACACCATCGGCTGAAAACAACATAATTACACAAGGAGCAGTCTCCTGGTGGCAAGAGTTGTTATTCAGACGAAAACAAGACAATCTGGGACTTTAACTCGAGAGTTTGCTTTTCCCATTCACTCCACAAAAACATGAGTTCGAGGCTAATGAGATCACGTTAACCTAACCATTCTTCAATCGACCGGTCTCTGCATGGGGTTGTTACAGTTTTCAAGGGCACAGACAGGAAGGGGGTCATATCACAAAAGGCTACTGCCTCTCTAGGGGGGACACAGACAGACTGAGTCACTTTTGTTGAATTCTGAAAAGCACTCTTTTTCAGAGAGAGAGGCTCATTTTGACGACTGCAGAATGAGTCAGATATCAACGAGTATTGCGATGAAGTGCTTCCCTTCTATCGGGTAGAAGTCCGTTTAGGTGATGAATCAAGAACGAACCAACATCTAAGAGGGTTTGGGAGCAGTGAATGCTTTTTCTCCCCCTTAAAAATCGTATTCGCCACGCTTTGAAAGGTCAAGGCCTAAAATTGAAGCATTACACAACGCCAAAGGCAGAGTGTAACACGATTTGGCATCTTTGCAACCACCGTAGACTGTACGTCTTAAGACTGAGCAGAGATATGTCGATGCTTATCTCCAAGTGTAAGCTGAGTATTCTTTCCACATCATTTTCTCCACCCACCACCAAGAGTTGGTTACGAAAAGCCAGAAGCCAAACCTGCTACGGTGCTTTTGCATCATAGCTCACTGGTTTCACACTTTAAAGACAGGGAGCTTTATCTTTTTATTTTCTGGGACAGTTTGATTGATGACGACGGCCAAATATTACAAAGCAGATAAAAAGGAAAAGGTGATTTGTGTATGAAAGGCAAGGAGAAACTGAAAAATGAATGGAAGCTTCACTCACATTGTTTATTCTAATTAATCTGTTAATATGACACCTTGTCTAGTTTGTTATCGTACTTCTCTTCTATCGGAGCTACATGTCTGATTACAGTCCTGTCATGTTCTCCTCTTCATCAGAACTCCCCAGTCCGGTGAGAACAATGCAATTAAGTGAATGAATGAGAACACCTCAACTGGCAGGTTACTCCCCTCAATTACAACATGCTTTCCAGCTGACACCTGGGTAATAAGATAAGCAGGTAAAATGTGCTTAGTGTAAGTGCTAACAACAAGCAGGCACTCTTGGTGATGACTAAATGCCGCCGCAGACTTTGGGAAAGGGGAAGGGATTGGCAGCCGCCGCCGAGGTGTTCTGCCAATGTCGGCTGCACGCATCCAGCGCGGGTTTTTACTTTGAAACAAATCCAATTTGGGGATAAAAGTATTGGTACCATCGCCAGCATGAGAGAAAGTGCTGAGCAGGGGTGCAATCAATCATTAAAGCTGGGAAAATGATGTTAAATAATACATGTGAGGGACCTTACTGTCGCTTTTGATGAACTTTGAAATATCTGAGAAAGCAGATCACACATGAGGGGAGAGTGTGGGTTTTATTTAAGGATTACTGTCTGCACCAATAAGCCATAACGTTATGACCAGTGAGAGGTGAAGTTAACTCATTCAGTGCCAGGTTCATTTATGCAATTTTCACCAATAGAAATTTTTGTATCTTTCAGGACCCACAGAAAATCTTTTGCCTGGACTAGAATTAAGTGCAATATCTTAAAAGAAAAGGGTGATTTTCTTCTTTCACCAGAAAAAAAAGTTATTCTCTAACCCATTCCTGTGTTTAGTTATTGCCTGCTCAGTGCAGTGTGGTCATATCATTTTTGGTGATCTGGAAAAAGAAACCTGGAAAAAACACATTTTTACGAAGGAGAGACTTTCAAGCAGAACTCTGATCGTCTATTTTATTTCACTTCAAACCACTTTACCGTTGGCATCAAGGTCCTCCCTCTTTGAACACCACTCCTCCTCCGACTGTGATAGGTCACTTAATGACAGCTGGGAGTCGTACCGGCTCCCGGGAACCTGACGCCGCGACGTAAACCACACGGACTGCTCACGCCCTCTGTGCCAGAACTGTCGCTGAACTGGTACTGGCACTTGTGCACAACAACATGCAGGAAAATTGTTTCTTTGATTGTCTCCTGACGATGTGAAGGTCAGGTACCATGATCTCCACTGGATCCAGAGACGGTAGCACCGCGCCCTCGGGAGCCGATGCGCCGAGACCGTTAGCTCTTGGCTAATGACTTCGGTAATTTCCTACTCTCCTCACAAAGAACTAGAAAAGCACTCGGAAAGCGCAGACCTCCGCCAAGCAGCTCATGCCCCCCCTTAAACAAAAAATGCCCTGACCAGGATTTGAACCCAGGACCTTCAGGTTGTGAGGTGACAGTGCTAACCCCTACACCACTGTGCCGCCCATCTACACCACTGTACCGCCCATTGGTTATCTTTCAGCATTGAAAATTCCAACGACACCCTTATTTTTGTGTGTTCTGGATCACAGTATCCAGAATTTTGTCCGGATCTCAACCAAAATTTAATGGGGTCCTGGGGCTGAGACACACCTCTGGTGAAAATTTCAGGTCAATCTGTCTTTCTCTAACTTTCTCCGTAAAGACAAATAAACAAACCAACGCTACCGAAAACATAACCTCCTTGGCGGAGGTCAAAAACACTCCTCAACTTGGCTAATTGGCACACTTGATGGCACGCTTCTCACTGGCGAGTACCGTATTTTTCGCACTATATGGCGCACTTAAAATCCTTTTGGCTTCGCGGAGCACTGCAGCTACCGAGGCCTCATGGAGTTATTGAATAAGTTAAATAAAGTTTGACTTATCTGACTGTTTTGTTCGGCTTAATGCGCTTTATAATCCGGTGCGAAGACGCGACGCGAATAGACGCATTCATTGATGGTGCGCCTTATAATCAGTGCAAAAAATACGGCACTTGTTTTTGTTGTTGTAATATGGTTATGATGCATTTGTCGGCTTTTCTGCCTTCAGAACGACCCCTAACTTAGCTGCATGTTGGGGAGGAGCGCCCTCTGGTGGAAAACAAAAAACTGAAAAATCCGTCAAAATCCGTCAATGGCACTGAATGAGTTAATAATATTGATCAAGTCTTTACAACAGCACCCATCAGTGATAGGGATTTTCGATATCAGGTACAGACTGCTGATCTGAATAAAAAACTATGAGGTTAAACTAGAGGTCAAAAATCTGGGACCTACGCCCCAATCATTCACAATCTCTCCTCCACCTCGCTCAAGTTCTGTGGTTACACCGAGTGATGCAGCACTCAAACTGCTCCATTATCATTGTGCCAATGTGTCAGTACATCTTTCACAGCGGTGACTCACCAGGAGCACCGAGTTCGTTGATGACAGCTTACTATGACGAAAGTCTGCACCACAGAAAATCTTTTCGAGAACAGACCACTTTACACTTCTCCCGCAGACCCCGACACCTCGCCTCAGTTTATAAACCTAACAATGCTTAGTCAGGGTTAAAGGCCAGGCTTATGTGGTATTTGAATTCAATGGCCGCATAAGAATTTTTCCTTAATTAGCAGATCATTGCATTCCTGAGGCAGTTGCTATCTAAGTGGTGCATTTAAATGACGATTCATTTTCCATATTGTGATGTGTAATTCCCAAAGCTTTTCCCTGTGAGTGAACACAAACACACAGATACCGTTTTCTTGCACAGTTTCCCTGCAGGAGTCTTTTCACCTGTGGGAAATGAGCGCAACACATTAGATGTGTGCACTCGTTCAGAGGGTCAGCATTGAGAGAAATCTCTCTTAATCAACAGTGCAGAGGGCACAGAGTGAACCAGTGCTTCACAGATCCACACTTCCAAGGCATTATTCTGACAAAGTACTTCTGAGGCTGATATTTTGTCTGTTTCCACCCTCACCTTGGCTTTGGGAAGTGTTTCAGATGGTCAGATCAATAAATGTTATGGCCTTTGCAAATATTCTTATATCGATTCTTCACGCAGGTTTTCGCCAAGGCTTTGAATCTATTATGTTTTTTGGGGGGAGATTGCATTGACGCAGATTAATGGCAAGCGAAAGCAAAACCACGGGTGACAGCAACAGTTTGCAAACCCTTTTTCTTTTATACATAATGTATAAGCACACTCTGTCTCAAAAGCCAAAGTGCTACTGATAACTTTTCCAGGTCAGTGCGATTCTAACATTTTCAGGCATGCCTTTGGCACATTATGCCGCAGCGGGAGGTTGCCAGTGTCATGCACACTCTCACAGCTTGAAACAGCTGGTTTTATACGGGGGGGAAGACGGAGCCTGGGTAAACAAAAGAGACTTTTTTTGTTATAATGGTTAAAGTTTATGGGTTATTATGACTATTGTGTCTACTGTATGTGGAGGTGTCCTTAATCAGGGGCCCGTTTGACTTGGGTGGCCCAGAAGAGACATACAGTACACCCCCTATTAACCCATTAAGACCTGAACCCTGTCTGAGACACGCCTCTGAAATCCTGAGGGCCATATTGAGAAGGGCCTCCAGATCCTGAGGTTTTCTTAAGTGTTGAGGTTTACAAAAAAGCTGATATCTCGGCCTCTGTAGCAGATAGAAACTAAATTAAACAAGTATCTGAGAGATAATACGTGTGGCTTTCAGGAAAACTATCTTTTATTTGTGCAAACTTTCATCACATTATTGAAAACCTTGAACAAACAAACTCAAATAAAATAAAGCTGCTGTATGAATAAAAGTAAAGACTCTGCACTGGAGAATAACAAACAATTTGTTGTCTGTAAAACAAGTGGCAGTCATGATAAAGTGTCCATTCAATACAAATGTAAATATAAAAAATAAAGTGTTGAAAGGGTATGCAGCTGCCCTAGTATCGTGCCAGTACAAAAGCAGCACTAAAACCGAAAAATAAATAAGTGGCTGACAGTGTGTTCATCTCTGTGCTCACCCAAAGTCATGCAACACTCAGATAACACCCATAATGTGAGTCAAAGCACTCCATATGAAGAGGTTGTTCACACTGCTTACAGCCATAGACTGTAGGTCCACCAGCTCTCTCATTTTTAGGGAGAAGTTGACCAAAAACATTCCTCTCATCCACAAATCCCAATCTCCTGGTCCAGAAGGTTCAAAATAGGGATCATCACCATCATCATTTCTGTCAATATCACTACCTTCGCTAAGGCTGGATGCTTCTCTGAAGAAGCTACTCTGCCTCCGTCATTGTTCACTTTCCCCACGGAGCACATAGCAAGATCCGAACATGAATCTGATCGCTTTATTAAGCTTTATTAGCCTATCAGTGGCAGTATGATGATTTGATTCGCCACGACTCCAGAAATGATTGAAAAACTACAGAATGTTACAGAATGACATATCCACACTGTGCAGTCGCGCTCCCGGCTTGGTAGGTTGAAATGCGTACATGCTGTCCCGGTTTAAATAGGTTAAAAGTAACGTATAACTCAATGTCTAGATGAGCAAAAGTACAATCTCCAAAGTTTTGACAAAGCTGAGTTTAACATAACATTTTATTTACCATAAGATGAAAATAAGGGTGATATGATAACTAAAATTTAGCTCTGCTTCGAAAACTTTGACTGGGGTGCACTTATTTTTGCACCCTGATTTTAAATCGGAAAAAATACTTTTTTGTATAAAAAATCTTGCATTTGGAGGAGTATTTTTTTTGTATAGTCTGATGTACAAAATGTTGATTTTGAAAGGAAACTGAAGGTTTTCTGACAACCTAAGGAGTGTACTCATTTATGCTTAACACTGTAGGTGGCATTATATATGTGGATCTGCTTTGACTGCAAGAATTTGAGTATGTGTAAAAAGTAGGGCTGTCAATCGATTAAAATATTTAATCGCGATTAATCAAATTGTGATCATAATTAATCATGATTAATCGCAAATTGATCGCATATTTTTGATCCATTCTAAATCGATCTTTTTCAAATTGTTATACTTTTATCAACATAAGAATCAACATGAGAACAGATCGTGGATTTTCATGGTAATGGTGGTCCTACAAGGTAATTCATATGTCCAGTCATTGGATGCGATCCGTATGCGGGGGGGGGGCCCTCTCTGCATCAGCTGTGTACTAGACGTACTCCGGTGGTAACTAAATTCAGCTCGACAGGAAACACAAATGACTGTCCTGTCAAGAGAGCAATCTGGCAAGGCTTTGTAGCTGAACTTTCCGTTCAAAATAGTGTTCTTATCCATTATATCCTAGTTACTGCTCACGTGAATTTGTTTATGTCTGCTGCGGTATCGGTCAGTGCTCTACTTTCTGATTCGCGAAACTACGGAGTGCCCCGAGGCTCACATAGCTCACCAACTGTTCCTCTACCCTTTTACAACGGCAAGAATATCCACGCAGTGTGTGTATAGTTTGGTCAAGCCAGGCTAAGGCTTGCGTTAATCGTGCGTCAAAAAAATTAGTGGCGATAAAAGTCACTCGAGTTAACGCGACAATAACGCGTTAACTTTGACAGCCTTAGTAAAAAGACACATTTACCACTGTCTTTCTTTTCTGTAACATTTGGAAATCAGGACGCTAAGTTTCTAGGGTTTCAAAAGTGACATGTTGTCCCACATAAAGGGTTTCAACTGCGCAGTAGTTCACATTTGTCAACGCTCTGGTTTCTATCTCCTTAAAAGGCCATCCTTTGCCCTTTTCCATGTTGTTGTTTCTCAGGGGAGGCTCCTTTCCAGGCCTTGAAACGCTATTATGATCGTATCCGTTTCACCCTCACGGATATACCAAAGTTGTCAGATTTCTATGAATCTTCATACAGATTCACAATGCGCTTCTACATCAAATCCTTTTCTCTTTGTAACCTGCCAACCCACGATCATGTCTGTTGCAAACCAACCTAATTAACTGGGTGATGTTCTTGAAAGTGTTTTCTTCAGCAATGACACCAACATGCTCACAATTATGCGCTGGCTCTCCCAGACTATTAACTGCATCCATTTTTTTTTTTATAATGGGGATGGCACAGAAAGTCAGCTCAAAGTCACAGTGTGCCTACAACAGTCAGAAACTTTAAAGAGTGCAGGAACATGTCGATGAGGCTTTACTTTACACACTTACACTCATAGACTATAAGAGAAACCATCAGGAATACGACGTTTCTTATCTAACAGAGTGTAAAGACGCTCCCTCCCTGACAGGGTATTTGCATATCTAAACCATACTTAATTGACATTGTCAGACATCATATCCAGTCTGTGTTTCATGCTGTACAGATGGGATGTAATTACTGCTAATTCATAATTAGCACCGCGTGTCTTGTAGGAATGAGGACAAGCAAGTTGTCCTTTTGAAAAGTGTAAAGCTCACAATGTTCCCACACTAGAAAAAAAGAATGTATGTATAGTTACAGATGCCACTGCTTGCATACTAAGCAGGAATTGTTCTACGTCTTCAGTACTTTATATAACTTCCAGGTGTACTGCTGACACTGCCAGATGGACAAACCTGAACCGCACGATGCATAGATTCAGCGCCGAGTGAATACGCTCTCTGAAAGTACAAGGCCAGGGTCAGAAAAAGGTGACTGTACTGTCAGGACGTTGCGTTCAAAGTGCATTCATCATGTAAACCATAAAAGATAACTAGCTTTAACCACACTGAGTGAATCTTCATTATCTAACGCGTAAGCTGCTGGGCTTTCAGGCTTATTACTGTCGGCAAATAGGGACCAAAGCTCTCTGTAATTACTCCGCATCCCCAGTGGGTGATGGCGGCATTCTCAGGGAGCTTAGCAGTGGCTTCTGTGTAGCTCTCACCACAGATCGGCTGGGGGGATACAACACATGCTGTTATTAGCTTTTTTTTTCTTCTTCTCCTCCTCTCTTTGTACCCTGCTTGTTTTCTTTCTGCACCGTCTCTCCCGAACACTCCCTTTTGCAAATCGCACAATCGGCATGCTAATTACTCAGAGACAAGTAAGACATAATACAAGCAAAAGATGTAACCGCTGTATTTGACCTTTCACATGAAGTGAGTGGTAGTCTTTCAATAAATAAAAACAGCTACAATAATGAATTGGAGCTGAAGGTCACTGGGAGGCTTTCAAAGAGGGAATAAAGGATCAGAAAATATGGAAACATAACATGTTTATTCTTTTTGAATGGCGAGTCCTTCCTCCACAAAGCCCTACCAGATGGTTTCACTTGAGACTAAAGTCACACATATTTACAGCTGATGGACTTCTGTTTTCAAAGAGATGGTTGCAATGTTTCAAACCCAGTTGAAGATTTCATTTTTAAAGATATACTAAATACTGTAAATCTGCAATTGTCTGCGATCAATTTTACCAGATCATTTGGCTCGGTGAAAAACAACGCTTTTGGCTTCCACTTGGCTCGATATGGATGGTAATTGTCTTTTTTTCCTCTATTGTTTTACACATTAGCTTATATTCAGTACATTTGTCCACTCCCATGTTGATAAAAGTATTTTAAAAAATGAAAAAAATATCCCTCAAAGGTACATTTACAATAGGCAGAAAGTTCGATTAATCTCGAACTGGTACCAGCCATTAATGCAACTGATCAAAACAGGTTAAAATGAATAATTTGACAACCTTCATTGATTTTATCATTACTCTGGTTCAGATTCAAAGCTGTTATCATACCAGGTTACAGGGTTTCTGCAGGTGTCAACAAGTCAAATTTAAGACTTTTTAAAGACTTTTTTAAGAATAAAGTTTAAGATCCATTTGACATCAATACTGGCAAAAAAGTACAAAAGACATGAAGGGAAATCTGAACATTTTAAACTAACCTTAAATCAATCTTTATTTGTAGGTAACATTAATACATTTTTAAGACCTTTCAAATTTGTATTTAAGACATTTTATGACATTTTAAGAGAATGTTAGATGTTAGAATGTTGGATTTTAGACGTTTTAAGAGCTTTTAAAGACTCACGTCAATGAAAATTATGTTTTTCTTGTTGTCTAAATGTTCATATTGCATTTTCCTGATGCTAGAGGACATATTATGAGAAAAAGAAGTGCAAAATTGCATTGCCGAGTATTTCTGCATTTAAATCACTGTGAATCTCTGGCAGACCCAAATGGCAGTCTCAGGCAGAGTGAGATTTCGTATGTAACCAATCCAAGCTCCACCCCCAGAGCCCTGCTATGCAGGCCAGGCTTGGAGAAATAGAGAGGACGACTGTGGAACAAGCGTGTGCGTTAGCTTGTAAGAAAGCTAATTGTGATATTAGCTTTCACTGTGTCCCTAAAGACAATAGTGTCCGAGAGCTGAATAATACCTATGTTACCTGCCACCTCTACTACACTGGCAATGTTAGGCTACAGGCTAACGTGAAGAAGAGTGTACAGAGCAGCGCTGTCTCTACCCACGACTCAGAGGCGAATTGCTAATGAGCTACTGGAGCTCTGCAGAAGAAAAGCCCTTGAAAACAACACAGGTAATGCAGTTTTTGGTGAAAAACTTCATAATCACAATTTAAAGACCACTGAGAACACTTTGAGTAGTAAAAAAAAAATCAGAATGGGACTTTAAAATAACTTCAAATCGGTCTGGATTTGTAAGTAACATCAATACATTTCTAAAATTTTTATTTAAGACATTTTATGACACTTTTAGAGAATTTAAGACATTTTAATGCCTTAAATTCAAATTATTGGATTTAAGACGTTTTACGACTTTTTAAGACCCAGCAGGAACCCTGGGTTAAGACTTTGCATCTTAGGCCCTTGGTCCCAGGTTTAACGGAACAGGTCCAATACCTTAGGTTTATTTTATCCATCAAGTCTTTAATCCAAGGATTTGGGTTCAAACTGTGCTATTTTTGAATGATTTTATATCTTTTGAATTTTAATAATGAACGTCATGAAATTTGTTGCAGTTTGACAGCCTCCTGCTGAAGTAATATTATTCAAATTAAGGAGAGAAATTTGAATCATTTTTTTTAGATTAGTGAGAGAATAATGTGCTTGACCTTTCGTCTGTTTTCTCTCTTAATCTACTGCTTGAGACGTCTCACATGTTAAAATAATCCCGGTGGCTTTTCTCTGAAGACAACACGAGCTGTTATTAAGAGGGAAATCTCTTTGTCTTCGCTGACTGAGTGTTATTCTTACCTCACCACTCACAGTCTGGTGTGAGTTTTCCAATCAGCACTTGGAGTCCCAACATGATCCCACACACTCACGCTGCTGTGGATTTAGACACGACCGTGATGTCCTCAACATGTCTGGCAACACAAGTGACAAATATATTTCTTTTCGTGACAAGAAAGCTATTTTCCTTCTCAGACTCTCTGTCCTCAGAATGAGCCGATCACAGCAGGTGAGCGTTTCTTTCATTGTCGGGGTGGCGAAAAGTGATTTACTGCGACACCTGGATTTCAAAAGTAGCTTCATCATGACTTGTGAGGATTTCTGCGTATGTAAGCGATGGATACAAATAAGCTTGCCTGCCTAGGTGCTATTGAGGACTTACAGTAAGGGAAGCAAATCCACCGTGACGACTCTCCAGTCTCGGGGAACCTTCAAAACCTCCACCGTCTGTGTCTGTTCTCTTCATGAGCTGTGGTTTCATCTGTGAAATGAGAATGCAAATCATATTTCCTAGTGTGTGAGTGTGAACTGGCAAGGCAGAACATTCAATTCAGTCTGATATTACCAACAAGGAAAGAGGGCAGGAAAAGTAAAAACCCTGTGCTGTGTGCCTGTCACAAGTACAATAGTACACGACTTGTAACACAGGATGTGAGAAAGGTTTATTCTGCTGATTGCCACGCTTATTTTTTTTGCCGTGAAATCACACTGAGTGAAACATGAACGCACAAGTCTATCTGGGACTACTTTACAAGGACATACTGTAATAAAACATCCAGAATTGCACCGTTTTGTCTGAATCTACAGACTGCACTCACATTAGACAAGAACTACTCGTACCAAACCTCTGTGGATATTTGTCCTCGCACTAATTTTAACCAGATTGTGGGAACTGATTCCTCACTTTAGGAAAATAAAGTCCCAGAATGCCTGGGCAGAGTTGTGTTTACACTCACTGCCATGGCTCTGATTTGTACCAAACATTGCTGATGCTTCCCAGTCTTCTCAATTCATTGTTGGGGTTATTCCATTAAAGGTAGTATGATCAGGGAGAGATCGCTGCTGGCTGTACAACACATTATTTCAACATCGCCTTTCCCAGAATTCCCAAATGTCTTCTTCTTGATTCTTCCCAAAGAGCAAACAGTTAAAGATTCTCCAGTATGAGACATCAGGAAACATGGGCTTCCTCTCATCCTGCAGATAAACCAGATTTAATCTCCTGACCACGTTGAATCTCAGGTTTAAACCGTCCCCCTGCAGTTTTCCAATTTGGAAGGCATTAGCGCCAGAATGAGCAGATTCCCATTTAATTGAAATTCAGAAAGACACCATTTTGGAGATATTTAGTCTGGCATTGGACTAAACCCAACATCACCAAATATCCTTGAATGATTGCCATTCCACTGAACCAATTTCAAACCAGTCATTGGAGCTTAAAAAATACATAATACTTGACATCTTTGAGATTAACCCTTCCCTGAGACACGTCTCACTGGTCCTTGCTGCTTCAAAAGGATCAAATTTCCTCTAATCCTGCATGTGCAGTACTTTACTGAACAAATTCAGCCCTGGTTTTGCAGCTTTTGCAGTTTCAAGTTTGGAGGAATTGGTGCCAGCTCAAGCAGATTTGCAGTTGGCTGCTTTCTGACGATTTTGGTTTGAATACTGGGACAGCTAATCGCTTTTTGAGTCTAAAACAGAACCAGTGTTTGAGAATCAAGACCTTTTTGCATTTCCTTTTTAGTTTGTTGGACTTTATGTACTTCCATTACTTGTACTAACCGAGCTTTGTTCCTGCTGATTTGACTTACCCAACTTGCAATGTTTGAAAAAACAACTGCAAGGCTGTATCGTTCCAATCAAATTCAGATATAATGCAGATAAATACTTACAAATGGGGCCCAGTCAACGTGAAAGTAAAAAGCATTGGTGCCACTGTGGATGTCAACGGACTACCAGCAAACACAATGGTTGCAGGACTTCTACAACTAGGATAAAGTGACATAGTCCAGGACCCGAGGTCAACAGTTTAGCGGCACTACAACACGCAGCAAGTCCCCTTTGACAAGAAAGACTTCTGTTACAGACACTTAGCTTACTTTGTTAAAGCGGTTTACCTGTCCAGCAGAAAGGTTACAGGGTCAGTAAGATCTCGAAGCCTTCCCCATCGTTTATGCTGATGTTTACCCGGCTTTTAAGCTCTTGCCCGGCTTTTTAAGCGCCTGTTACTCCGCCAGAGTCTCCTGTATTTACTTCATTTTCTTGCTTGTGTTGGCAGTCGTGGCCAAAAGAGGATTCAGACAATTTTCCGTACTTTCTGGTTGGTTTTTTACTGTCCGATATTGTAGCACGCTAACTTTGTTTCATTATTCGAGGATGTGGATTGTGCCTCAAAACCAATGGGCACTAAGGACCAGCGTCCACTTCACAACCAATCAGGTTGGGGGAGATGGAGAATGGCTTTGTTTACAGTCAGAAAGAGCGGGCCCTTTAAAAAAATTTTAAATGTTGACTACACAGACATAACAAAACACAGCGATATCTTTATATTCTCAAATGTCATCATTGACTAAAAGCTTTTGACTGATATAAAAAGCTTTTTTGTATATACACCACAAAAAAAGATGCTTCTTTAACAGATTTCTGCCTACCCCACCTTTAATGCGGAAATTTCCACGACAGAGTCATGTCTGCTTTTTTGCAGTACTGCCTCTATCTAGTATTAGTTTGTGGAGATTCTCTGATTTTAACTGACATGTTAAACCTTTTTAAAGCATTTCTTTAGAATTTGGGTGGTTTCATGCTGATATTAAGAGGTATAACTTTCCAGCACTGACCTTACATCCTGAGCCAGTTTCGACCAGCTCCCTGTACCCCCCTCCTTGTTTCTGAAATGATAAGATTTACGACTATGACCTCCAGATACATTGAATCCATCCATGTGTTTCCTATTGCTTGTTTGGCATCTTCCTTTTGCAGGCAGCTAACATCCATCAGCCTGTGTGTCTTGACCTGCTGGCTTTAACCTTTCACTGAGACCTACTTAAACATCTTGACAGCCAAAATAAACCGGCGCCCTTGGCCTGTTGTAACTGCATTCACACAAACCTGTGGGGACTGACACGCATTTAGTAACCTTTTAAAAGGCCACTTAAAGACTGTAATACTCCCTTCAGTGCCACAAAAAGCTTGGCCTCGATGGGGATGGATCCTCTAAGCACAGAATGACTATATGCAACTGTGAGACAGCAGTTCAGATGGGGACGACACTGAAAAGAGACACATCTGCGGCATTAGAAATCTATATTTCTCGTTCGAATCCCTGCAGGATATGAGTCTTTCCAAGTGATTTCATGGAAGTATAAACATTTATGAAGTACACTCTTCTTCACAAGGAGAGTTTGTGCTGATATTTACTTTAATTTATACCCAAGGTTAGATTTCTGGGCTTTCACTGAGGCTGCGGGGAGAGAGTTGTAAGGCTCTTACATGCTGCCATTTCAAAACTGGTTATTTGCACTCCCTCATATGTAATGTGCAACACTCTGATGCTTAATGGCAGGGCATAGTCACTCCGAATGGGAGAGGAGATGGATGATTTGCAGCATTAGAGACAACAGGGAAGAGAAGCAAGGTACATTGATGTGTGTGTTTTAGTGTGTGGATAAATAAAGGGATGTGAATTGTCTTAAATATTAATGGATGGATCATAATGAGCCTCAATTGCCAACATATTTTTATGATTTTACCTCATTTTTTAGGGAGTGCTGGACGATTAATTGGATTTTAATATGATTTCGTAAAAAAACATTATAATCATTATAATGCACCCCTGTTACGTGCAAGAAGTGAGCAATTGAAAACATGGCAGAAAGGCAGGATTTGGTTGAGAAGAAAGGTAGGACAACTTTTTGGAAACAAACTTTTAGGAAACATTTTGGCTTCAATTTGACGGAGGTCAAGCAAAAGAAAACTGTTTGCAAAGTTTGTTACGTTGTCCTGTCTGCTCTCCAAGGCAACCCAACCAACGTCAGGGTTTCCTCTATATGCAATCGATCGCAGCGCACCGCCAAGGCTAAATAAAAGTTGCCACATGTTAAAAATTAGTTGTTGTTTTTGTACTCATATGTGTCAGTAAATGTGCACACACATGGGTGCTGCACCGTAGAGCACATGCACGCCGAGTATTAGCATTAGCAAGTTATTGTCGGCAATCACAGAGCTGATTATTTTTTATTTTTTTACTTTTTACCTGTTACTAATTTTCTGGGCAAGTTAAGTTTTGGTGGTTAAATAAATTATCAGGTTCTGAAATCAATTAATAATCAGTCAAAACAATCGTGATTATTATTTCTGTCATAATCATCCAGCCCTAGTTGCCGTCGGAGGGAAGCCCAGACGGCCCTCACCCCAGCCTCCTCCGGGGGGATTCCCAGGCGCTCCCAGGCCAGACGAGAGATATAATCCCTCCACCTGGTCCTGGGCCAGCCACGAGGTCTCCTCCCAGTGGGACGTGTCTGGAACACCTCTAATGGGAGGCGTCCAGAAGGCATCCTAACCAGATGCCTGAGCCACCTCAGCTGACACCTCTCGACGAGGAGGAGCAGCGGTTCTACTCTGAGCGCCTCCCGAGTGTCCGAGCTCCTTACCCTATCTCTAAGGCTAAACCCGGCCACCCTGGGAAGGAAACCCATTTCGGCCGCTTGTATCCACAGTCTTGTTCTTTTGGTCATTACCCAAAGTTCACGGCCATAGGTGAGGAATGGCATGTAGATTGACCGGTAAATCGAGAGTTTCGCGTTACGGCTCAGCTATTTCTTCACCACGACTGATCGGTTAAGCGTCCGCATCACTGCTGACGCCGCTCCACCAATTATCCCCTTATCAACCAATGCACCAGGTTTTATTTGCACTATCCCTTTAGTGGATCCACTCTATGGGGCTTGACTCACTAGCATTGCATAACAAAGATGCATCCAACTTTAGTCCCCAAGTAATTTCTCATGTCCCTGTCACTTGCAGTGCCTCGCAGCATCCTCGAAACATAAAGCACGCCTGATGTTTTGATGCCACTTTTAGTTTTAGGAGATGCAGATTCAATTTGTAAAGTTTGGCAATGTTTTCGTTGATGCGCTTGTATTCTTCAAAGCTAATCAGAGGTCGGGTCACGTGCAGTTTTGAGTTACACCCAGCGGAAGCACTTCGGAGTGGTGGTATGAGCTCACTTGCCGCACTTCATTAATACACTTGGCCTGTTTGATAGTTACCAGACCTGTGGAAAATCCATTAGCAATCACAATCACAGACAGGCAAAGCCGATAAACCAGTGCCTCAAGTGGATTTCTCCACGCCCCGTTTGCACAAATGTGAGCACACATCACAGCAGCCGACAGACAATATGAGTCGCAACAACATAAAATTAACCAAATGAACTGAGATTTAGCTCACGCCATCGTGGCTCCATGACAATAACTGCACCAGCTGCCTGAGTCATTTGAGTCCCTCCTCGTTTCTCCAGCTGAACACTAAACACAAGCTTGACTGAAGATACAGGGCATGAGTAAGCACACAAGTCGACAGAATACAAAAGGATGAGAGGAGGATACCTCATACAGAGAGCCTGTGGCTTGTTATTGAGAGTGTGCCGCCGGCAGCAAGCTCCTCGCAGATTCAAGATGACATATGGTAGTCGGAATCTGGGGTATCGCCTCGTGTGTGACTGTAAGTACACGTGCTGGGGTTTGGAGAGGCACTGTGTCATATTTGTACGGCTTATTTGAACCTTTTATCAAACTTCCAAGACACGGGCTTCAAGAAGAGACATTTAGAAAGAGAGTCCATGTGCTTTATGGGTATTTATTAGGGGTGGGAGAAAAACATCGATACAGCACAGTATCGCGATATTTTGTCTGGTGATATATCGTATCGTCTCATTTACCGAGTATTGATTTTTCAAATTAATTGTTAATATGAAGGTGACATCATAGAGCAGGAGAAAGTTAGAACGAAGGGTGTCAACGTTTGCAATTTTTTCTACACGTGTAAACAGGGCTTGTCGGTGACATGTCGGAGATCTCTTTCTTTGGCAGTTGAGCTATAGAACCACTAGAAGGTTCTGTCTCCATTCAAGCAACTCCTAATCCCATTAAATCAAACCATTCCAGTGGTAATCAGACAAAAAAGTATTCTTGTAGACCCACTTCAAAAAGGTACTAAATTATAGCCAATTTAACAGATTAATCACAGAACTTCATTTAACAATCCAAGGCCTACTAATGACAGAAAGTAATGTGAGTTGAAAATAAAATCATCTATCATTTGGACAGACAAGATAACGTACTTTGATATCCGTGAGCAAACTGTCGCTCTGCGGGAAATTTCACGGCCTGGCTCCAGGTATTTCATTCCGTCATCCTCAACCATTGACACAGGTATGCACGTCGAGGGCCACCATTTCAGCTGTTAAGTTGCTGATATGTTCACTCCGTGCCTTGTCACATTTCTTCGCCTTGTTGTATGTATAATCCCTCAGCAGTCTCCTTCTCCAACTTGTTCGGGTGTTACCATCGCAGGTGGTTTCGCATGGACCCCGTTCTGTTGTTGGAAGACAACTTTGCCTGACATAGCCTACACTCAACTTGATTTCCACAGGCAGTGTTGTTGAAATATATTCACCAATTCACCATTTCTATTGGATGGTGAATTGGTGAATATATTGGTGAGAAATGATCAAGGAGAAGAAGAATAAAAAGATGTGTAAACGACTATTGATTTTTCTAAACGGTAATGATTTGTTATCCATGTATCCATTTACACGTGAAGATGTTGACACTCCTAGTTAGTACAAGAAATATATACAAGTTCACAAGATGTGCTACATGGAAATAAAATACAGTGTAAATAAGTGAAATAAGTGAAAAAAAAGTATAAATCATTTTATATTGTATTGCAATACTCACTGTATTGCAAAATGTTAAAAATCGGAACAATAAAGTATCAGGATAATATCGTATTGTGGGGCCACTAGTGACTCCCATCCCTAGTATTTATGATCAGCATTTTGTGGTTTCAAGGGAGACAATACCAGACCATATTAACATGTTAACACAGGCAACACTGGGGCCGATTTTTACTTTCAAAACTTTAGAAACCTGCGTCATTGGTTCCCTAATGTCTGCAGAGGGTTTTCAACATAATGGTCTTGAAAAGCATCAGAAAATAAACTCTTAGTTTCAACAATTGATTTGTTTTTTTTGGATCATCTGCGATTAAATAAAAAAGGGTTTTGAGTGATTGGCAATTCTTCACAATCTGCCTTTATCAACGTCTCATATTGGGGGGGTAATTGGGGTTGAAGTATTTGGTTGTATTTGTCATGTAAAAAAAGAGTGTTTATTTCTCCCCTTCAAAGCCTCTTCGGTTCTTTCTGGCAGTGAAATAAAGGAGTGTTTCAGAGCCTGAATACATCACCTCCGAAAACAAAAGCCGATAGAAGTTTCCAGACTTTTTGACTTTCATCTGTTGATTTGACTGTGTTTAGCAGTGTGTGGGCACCATAATATGGCGGAGACAGTAAATGGAAATCTTTGTTCCCAGCAGCTGAAGGCAAAATCTCAGATGTTGGCAAGTCTTTCAACACACCAACAAGGACAGTTTCCAAAACAGCCTGCCTGCAGCCGCAAAACGAAGAATAAAAAATGTGAAAATCTAAGTCATGGATCCCTCGTCTAAAGCTTTGCTGAGCTCTTCTATTTTACTGCCTTGCTTTAATGAATTGAATTCAATTGCTGTGATTAAATGAAGGTTCAATGCATTACACTTAACTCAGAGTTGCTAATGCATCTGTGGATGTATGTGCCTGAGTGCATGTGTGTTACGTAATGTTGCTCCTTGAGCCTCCAACCTCTCTGTCAGCCTGTCTGGCCTCTCTGTATTAAACTGTAAAGGCACCACAGGGTGCTGACGGAGCTTAAACCTTTTAGCTGACTCAATGTTTCACAGTCAGGCCCACTTTGCCAAACGCCAGACAGATGTATCCTCTCCCCAGCCTGGCCTGTTATCACCTGACCAAAGCAGAACTGCACTCGGACCCATAAAAAGCAAAGAAAGATAACGGCTGGAGCAGCGACTGGAACTTATTTTACGACTGATGTTTCTACCGAGGGCCTGGACGGACATAAGAGGGAAAAACTTCAACACATCCTCTATTTTCCTCTGGTTCTAAATCCTCTCTTCGTATCTTTGTTTGTGGATTTTCTCTTCCATTTTAAAAAGCAACAAAAGCAGAAAGAAATCTTATTTGGAACCTTGTTTACATGTGATTTTTGGAGGGGATTTTGACAATCATGGCAGACAGCCTGTAAGAAATCTCGAATTGTTTGAACATCCCATTTCCAATATGACTAAATTATTCCTCAAAGAGAATAAATGCTATGTATCTCTTGGTCTCGCTCAGTGGGGAAGACTCTTGGCTTCTTCTCTAGCACCTGCCCACAGCACCAAAACGACCACTACACTTGTTTTCTGACTATGATATGACTGTACTCCATTGGTCAGCCAACTGAACTAAAGGAACCCAATACCCAGAGCTTTAAAACACACCTTGCTGCAAATCAAATCTGCTTACCTGTACCTCCCTCTTCCTAAACCACCATTCTGCTTGTCCAGATCTAGGACCTCAACCCATCCAGTCTAAACAGAAGCTCTGTAGACTCATAGGACCTTTTGAAATCTTATAAAATCTCTCGGTCGAATATGACTGAAGAGGTCTCGAAATCTTGTTGTGTGTTTCCTGACTGACAGCATCTCCTGAAAGATCCAAACCCTCTTAAATATCAGCCAAATGGGAGTGATTCGGCGGGTTAAAGGTGGCTTATGTAACCCTTATCCAATATACTTTTTGTCAAATTCAGTAAATATCACCTCATGCTCCACCGCCTGTCTGTGTGTGCACTGAAAGTAAATATACAAACAGGTCTAGCTCTCTGTACAGCAGATAAAGTAAAAGCAAAAATATGAAGAGAAGTACCTATCAAGGGTTGAAATATTAACAAAAGAATGAATATGAGGTAAAGTAGGATTGTGGTCAAGCCTTCGATTCCTGGACATTGGAAGTAAGCTTGGAAATGAACCTGAATTTGACTCTGATGGATCTGAAAAGAAAAGTCAAAAATGCGAAAGAGGACGGCGTTTCAAGCCCTGTTGGAGTAAGCTCTAAAAATACATCTATGTTCACCGCTTCAACAAATAAACTAAGATAGCTGCTTTGATCATGCTCAGAAGAGAGCCTCATGCTCTACCATCACCTTCTGGTCATTGTTTCAGTTATTTCTCAGCTGATACAAGAAATGGAGACGCAGTAAGCAGAGCTGAGTGGTTTGTTGAGCTGTTGAGCTTAAAGACTTTAACAGAATCATGTTTTTTACCTTCAAAAAAAGTGGGAATATTTCTCCACCAGAAGTGGTACCAAAATTTGCCGCAAGGGATTCTTGATAAATACATGCACAGAGCAAAACTAGGCTCTTCTCCAAAACAATCCTCTCGTGAGTAGAAGTTCAAGAAAGACTCCGAAACATTAAATCTTGCCGGGAAGAAATCTGTCTTTTTTTTTGCAAGTTTTTAAAACATGTTGCAAATGCTTACAAAATCCTTGAGTGGATGTCTAAGTGATGCGTTACAAGCAGCGGAAGTTAGGCTGATAAAATATGCATGCGGAGAGCTGCGCGCACAGGATATAAAAGTTCAAACCTTGTGGTTGTTTTCTCTTTGTAATTTAAAAGTGATAAAAAAAAGGGAGAAAATAGAAAAGTTAACTTGTTTTTTCTCCCCCCCCTCCTTTTATTTTAAATTTCCTTGTCTTTATCTTTAAGTAACAGGTCATAAAATAATTCACCGGCTATTTCCTCTCTATAAAACAAGATTACAAAGCAAAAAGGCAATGAGACACTTAAAAGGCAGTCCTATAAAAGCGCACATTAGCAGTAAAAAAGAAGGAGCAAATTGGCAACAAGTTATCTCTAAAGATCTCCACATGGGTAAATATAACAATAATTAAATTTTCTACGGCTGCCTGTTGGTCTGAGCTCCCTCCGCTGTGTTTCTGTCGTTGGTTTTTTGTGCAGCAGTCGGTTCAGGATCAATAAGAAAGCTGTTCTTTCTTTTCTCCTCCCATCTAGTTTCCCTTCCTCTCGGCTGTGGCCTATTTTGCGAACTTGATGGGAATCATTTCTGCCGTTTTTGATTGATGACATTGAGCGAAGGGCGAATTATAGCTGAGGGGCAACAGCTACCAGGATTTCAAACCAAAGTCACCTAAGCAAATGCAGCATCCCTATCCTCATAAGCCTGTTCCTGAACACGTAGTTTCAATGTCAAGGACCAAGGAAAGAAAGGATGAGATATTTGTTTGACAAGCTTAGACAGATTTGCGATTTAAAAACCTAAAAATACAACTGAAATTGTGTCCAAACTCAAAGGATATTAAAGCTCCTGTAAGGAACTTTTGGTCTGTTTTTGTGCCGCCCATGAACAAAGCTCTCACCATTGTTTTTGTCCTCTAAACATGTTTTTTTCTTTTTCTTTGTATTTTGCTCCCCTGCATCTCTGACACCGACCACCCACCACTGGTTTTAGACATTCAAACTTTACAGAAATATTCACTCTTGTTGATATTGATCTTCTATGCATTTTTAACACTTAAAAGGGATATTCCGGTGTAACATTAATTTAGGGTCAAACACGCTATAACACTGAAATAAACACCCCCTCAAGAGATGACTGTTGCTGACCGCTTGCTTCTTTAGCTATACCAACTTTAGTCATGACCGCACATTAGTAATACACAGCGGCAGCTCAAGGAAGAACATTTATGATAATTTCTTCATGGAAATACAATCAGACAGAGACGCTAAGGCAGAAGAACTACCGCGACTGCAGTGCAAAATGATTAATATGATGACTATTACTTCAAGGAAATGATAAAGAAGTTATTACAAATGTTCTTCCTTGAGCTGTGTCACCCCACTGTAGTCTGTAATGGACTGGCCTGAGGTCTCACTAGAAACAAGCGGCTGCTGGAAGAGAGTAGGTGAGTTGTGTTTATTCTCTTTGCTAAAGAAATTAGGCAAAATTAAAAAGATGTTTGGTGGCTAGTGCTGTGGCTGGGACCCTATATGTACTGTTGATGAAGTTGCTGTTCTGAGCATTATTTGTGGCTATAGAGTGGCGCTTTGGTTGAGGTTTGTTTATGGCTCCGCAGACCACTGTGTATTGCTATCGTGCGGTCGTCACTAAAGTTGGTATAACTAGAGAATCAAGTGGTCGACAACATTCATCTCTCGAGGGCGTGTCCAACTCGGTGTTACGGTGTTTTTTTTTTTTTACCCTAAATTAATTCTACACCGGAATATCCCTTTAAGGAGACATTTGTACAATTCCAATCCACTCCAATCCAATTTGCTTTATTTATATAGCATATTTTAAAAAACATTCAAGTTTACCAAGGTGCAGTACAGTAAAATTAAAAGAACAGACACTGCAGAAAACATCAAGAGGAAATAAGTAAAAGCAGGAAAAAAGATTTAAAATGAAATAATATAAATGAAATAAAAACGCCAACACATCGAAGAAATAAAAGTGATAAAAATGACCATAAAAGGCATAAAAGGACAGAGATCACACAAATCTCATGCTGAGCTAAAAGCCAAGGAATACAAATGAGAATTGAGACATGATTTTAAAGTAGAAAGAGTGGGGGATGTTTTAATCTCAGTGGTAATTCGTTCCACAGTTCCAGCCTAAAACTCATCACAGGAGCTTTAACCCAATAATTAAATCAGCTTTAATCACACAGTGTGCTGGAAATGGACAAACGTATGGGGCAAGTGGGTGCCAGGGAGAAAAAATAGATGCAAATTAGTGGGTTTGGATTACAATCACTCTGCACAGTTGGTGTAAAATTATACTTTCCGAAAATAACAAGCAATGTTTTTGTGCTTTTTTTTTCATTCACACACCAAATGCTTGCACTCAGAAGCATAGAGTTGAAAGTACAAGAAAAAGATCAAATATTGTCTGATGAAGGCCGACCTGTAACCTTCCTCTGCTTACGTTTCTGTAATGAGACCTATTTTGGCGCCAAATGGTTATAAATGTGTGAAAATGAGTTAAGATTTGAAAAAATACTAACACGTTTAGTCAGAAGCAGCTTCATATCTTGTATATTTTTTACAAGCAAATTGGATGTACACACTGTTTTCTTTACCTTGAACGGCTCCATTAGCTTTACAGTTATGTGCCAGAGGGTGGGGGGGTAAAGTATGAATCTCAGCTCAATAAAGAAAAGGTCTGCTGCATTTATCGAAAGAGACGGCGACCATCAAAGCTCATCACACAATGCGTCTCCATGCACACAGAGTATAATTGCTCACAGACCTTGAAGGATGCACACATGATAAGGATTCAGGTGGAATAAATAACCTGTTTTTTTTTTTTGTTTTGCACTGGAAATGCAGTCAGTGTGCCTCCAGGTAGATTCAGAGCACCTTATAATGCTCAGGTGCAAAAACCACCAGAATAGATTCGCTGTTTTTAACACACGAGAGCATCTGATGTCTAAATTTGCATATTGTTGTCGGTGTGTTATTGTGTAAGCTTCAGAACGTATTCACATACATAAAATGTCTCTTCTCAGGTGGCTGTTTTTGTGAAATCATGTGGAAATAAAACTCGCACCAAACAAACATTTGTTGTTCCTCTTGTGATGTAAACAAAAGCTCATATGTGGGTAGTTTGCACCCTGAAAACATGATTAAAAATCATGTTTAACACACTATTGATTTTTGCATATCTTTATTATATGAATATTTACAAGTACTCTTATAGTTATGAATACTAAAAATGTTGTGAGATGAAATATCTATGAACGCTCCTATTCTGAAGATCTCAGCTCGTCAGGGCTGTGTGGGTGTGCTTTGATCACATTTTCAGACCGGCTTTGGCTGCGACGCCACAACTGTTATCGTATGTTGATTCAAATATTGATAAAGCCTCGTGCTCAGAATAAAGCATCGTGTTTTTCCCGGCTGAGCCCCATCCATTTCAAATCGATGAGTAAATACTGAGTATCTCTCCATTCAATTTGTTTACAAGGTTGAAATGACTACAGAGTTTTGTTTGATTATTCTGTACGTTTGAATAAATGCTGTGCGGTGTACTCAAACGCTGTAAAGCTGAGGTGAGAAGATCCATGACCAAATCAGAGGCTGAATAACAAACAAGCTTCATTTCCTTTTGAAATGAAGGATGAGGCATCCATGATTTCCAAAAGGACTGTCAGATATTGATAAGGCAGATTACAGGACAGTTTCTGTGTCTTTCATTGATAAATAAGGATGTGACGTACATGATTTCCAAAAAAGAATCAATTTTTAAAGTATTCACTACAGGACAGTTTTCTACTTTCTTTGAAATGGAGGATAAAGCATCCATGATTTCCACAAATTCCACATTGCGATATTAAAAAACAGGAATTTTCACCAGATGACCTGAATAGCACTTTATGCTGCTGCATTGCTGAAATCTTGTGGATAATTAACCTGCACTGATCTCACCTCTTTTTGTAAATTTTGTGAATGAGTTAGTAGAATGATTTTTGTCTGTCTTAGAGATATTTTAAGCTTGCTTTTATTGTGCTGGGACGTTATTGTGGTGACAGATGAAAGGCACTGCCGACACAGAACAGGTGTTTAGTCGACATCATTCTTTTTGTAACTGAAATAATTCCAGATAACTGACTTTCCTTTTATTTTCAGCAACAAGTCTGTGGTTTTCTTTTGTTCGTTGATCTTTTTGCAATCGTTGCTGTTGTTCCTGGTGTTGTGCCGAGTAGATTGGTCCACAGAAATGTACGATTTAAAACCCATACAGTTCTTATTTGTCCGAAAGTAATTCTCAGTGAGCATACGTCTATCAGCACAACACCGGCAGCGCCAGCGACTCACTCCATGTGCAGGCCATGTGAAGGGGCGTGGTTTCCCCTCTCTGGTTTTGCTTGACAGCTGGAAGGGTAATCTAATTGGCAACTGAGTAAAGAGCGAATGTGATTGGTGGATCGCTGCACAGCACATGCAGAGTCACATGCAGTTTATCTCAGTCAGCTACCCTTGAAATTAGAGGAGTTCATTCGCCTCCGACATCGTGGTCACACCACAGGAAAGTTTTCTACTTTCCATTCATGAAGGATGAGGCGTCCATGATTTCCAAAAAGACAGTCAAATGTTGAAAAGTCAGACCATAAGACAGTTTTCTTCTTTCTTTTCATTGAATAAGAGGACGCGGCATTGCGGTAAAAGTAAATTGCATTTGATTTATAAATCGCACACTAGGACACCAATATTAATTGCTGGGTTGAACTTCAAAGAGTACAAGCCAAGCTGAACCTCACTTATAAAAGCAAAAGTTACTAATGTTGACTGAGGTCAGACTTGTCACCTTGCACAACTTCTCATTTGATTGAACCTGTGGTTGGCCAGCACTTCAGAAAACTGAATCCTTTAAAAACACTCAGTGACGACAGGTGGTATTCGTCACATAATTGGACTTCTTTTCAAAGACTGGCAAAGCGTCTAAAGATGTGGGAGGGTGAAGAAGTAGATGGAAATGACATTAACCAGAGGGTGCTATTACCTATGCCCAAAACCTCAACATCTGCTGTTGACTATGAGAGAGGTGTTACAGTGGGTGAACTTTGCACAGTGTGATTAGAGGGGAGGAGTGAATTACTCATAGGAAGCCAGAGGGCAGCGTGATTATGCTTAGCTCTGGTGAAAGTGTTGCTTTCCAGGTAGAGAAAGAGAAAGAGGTCAGCGTTTGAAGCGCTAATTAAGGATTTAAACCCGGGCGCAATCTCTGCAAATTATCCGCACTGCGTTTTCCCACTAAAGATGCCTCTTTTGGTTTTTGTCCACCCAGAACCCGCAGGTCCGTTTTCCATTCTCCTTCGTCTTTTCATGTTAAGTTTGTCAAAGCATGAACAATTGTTAAAGCACCGCGCAAATTGAATGTGCGTTTTTTTTAATCTCTCTTTTTTCCTCCTAACGTATAGATCCTTTCAAAATAATTCAGATCAGAAGGGTGTGAACGCCGGTGCACACGAGGCCAGATTTGGAATTAATTTGCTGCCACATTAAGCACCACCAACACACACTCTGTCGACACATATCAGTAATTACGGAATATATTAGGAAGATCAGAAGACTCGCCATGATCCGCGGTGAGACCGGGCCAGCTGTTTGCGCTCCGAGCGTTCTTTGGTCTCTGCATAATCATCAGTGTGCTTTTGCATAGGCGGCTGCTGAGGCTGCACTTCCTGTGATGAGCGGGCGGGAGGTGAGGGATTTTTTTTCTTTTCTTTTTTTTTTTCTTCCTTTATGATTGTTTTTCTCTTTCCTCTTTTAAGCTCGCCCGCCCCCGAGCACCCCGAGGTGAAGTGGTTATTAGTTGAAATGTGCCAGGAGTTAAAAACTGCTGCCAGCCAGAGTCTTTAGAATAAGAGCCTGGAGTTCATTTTTTTACCCCCAGCTCTACAAAAGGATCATCTGACACTTCATCTTAAGGCAGATAAGGCTACGGCAATGCTGTCGGGGATGGATTGCATCTCTGGCACGGCTAGGATACAAGATAGGACTGAAATAGCACTTAATTACCTTTAACTTAAAGAGGATCTGCAGATATTCCACTTTAGTTTTGGACAGGATAAGTGAGATTATACGACCAGAAAAACACAGGAGCAATCTGTTACAAAGGCGTAAAAAGATATGCTGGTTGTATAAAAAACAAAAAACAAATGGCCAAGCTGACTTTGATCAAAACCTCCCCTGTCAGATCATCTCCTTTGTCAGCCGAATGCAAATGAGATCACAGAATTCTCTGTTTTGGGGGAGAGTATAATTGAGCGATAGTGCTGTTTGGCCTCCCAGTGAAGCAGGGCAATTGAAATCCTGTGGCATGAACAGCTTGGATAGAGAGCTGGACGGCAGAATTATCGTCTCTATTATGGAGCTCATGGTCAGTAATGGCTATTCGGACTGTAATGGCTCAGATGGTTGATAGGCTAAAAGTGAAAATGGCCACCATTTGATATTGACCATCACAGACTTTCATCATCATTGAGTTTTCATAGCAACTGCACACCACATGTACTGTGTGAGGTGTGCTTCATCTTCAAATACACAAACTTTTCTACACAAAAAAAGAAGGATCAGCTTAAGATATTTGAAAATCTAAAAAAAAAAGTTAACTCTTAAGAACTCCGCTGGATCGCAGGTGATCCCATGTGACACCATTAATTTTTTTACAGTTTCTCAGGAACTATATCGTGTATCTCTAAGGGTTGAAAAGTGTTCAAAAGCTTACCCTTTTGGCGATCTATCGAGGGTTTCCAGACATTTCTACACCTGCCACAAGGTTTACATTCCAGCCACAAAAATAGGTGTTTGATCAAAGACGTTTGATGGTAAATCCGCAGTGAAATACCGGTGAAAACATGATTATTTATCATATTGTTGTGATAGAATAAGATCGCTATCGCTAAATGCTGCTAATGTCTTCAATGGTTTGACAAACTGTTTTGATGATGTCTTTTTCTGCCGAACTTTTGACCAATTACATGGGCTCATATTCTTCTTCTATTGTTCCCTTGATGGTTGTGTCCAACAAGAGGCAACCAAACATCAACAAGAGACAAGAAAGTTCCCTGCTTGTCTGCACAATAAGAAACAATGGTCCTCAATGCTTGGAAACAAGCAAAGAAGAGATTATGAGCAGTATGATGTGGCCCTCTGTCTCATCCCAGACAGGAACTGCTTCAAGGAGTGGCATAAACAACTGGAAGAATCAGTGTAAATATGTAAATAGTTTCTGTTGTGTGTTTGTTCCAATCCCAATATTTCTTCTCCTGATAGCCAAGACTTAACAGAATGATGTGCAGGTGAGAAAAGGCTTGGTCATTGTAGTTTTATGTGTTTTTTTAACAAAGTCCTGTTGGTATCAATTTCCATTTTTGTTTTTTGGTTGACTTTAATGGTTCTGAATCTACTGTCACATTCATTTTACATAATTATCGCACCCATAAACTCTAGCTGAGGTTGTCCTGAAAAAAAAAAGGTGTATATATTTGCTGTGCTTTAAAGGATAGAGTTGCTACACAGATTTTTAAAAAAAAAATTAAAATTAAAAACAGGAGGACTAAAAATAATCAAATATTGTTGGGAGTTCTAAGAGTTAAAATCTATCATTTTGGCTAAAGGACAAATTCTTTTTTCCCCCTTTCCTCTTAACTAAAAGTCGACGAACTTGATTACTTCTAATTGGAGGAACAAGTTCTGAATTTTTCCAAAATCTCAATCTGTTACTTGGAAATAACCACATCAAATATCCAGGTTAGATCACAGGAAGCTCATGCACAATAAACCACAGATTTAATTTGCTCAATCAGTGTGAAGAGGCTTGGATTTGGAGCCGAGGGGCTACCAAGATACTCTTGATTAAGACCCTTTTTTGCATGTGTGTATTTCAGCCCATTCGTATGAAGCATGTTCAACACCAAAGCGTAAAAATTGGATTTCAGCCTCTCGTTCCTCTTTGGTTTGAGGCAGTGGAAATATTCAATGATGCACGGAAATGAGGATGGGATGTGCAAGCATATGAAGTCATTATTGTTCAGACAGATATCCCCATCTGATATTATGACATGGTAATGTTGAAGTATCTCATGTAATACCATATAGACACTCAATACTGTTGTACTGCCAAAGCTCTGTAGTGGAAATCACTGCATGGGCTCAAAATCCCCTCTAAATCCAACTGTCTTGGACGACAGTTTGCAAACGCAGGTTGAAACGGAACCATGCATCAGGATGGGGGTGGGGATAAAGTTGGTATTCTGGCAAAATTCTTCTTGGTAGTGTTGTGTTGTTCGCAAACGATTTGTTCAAAAGAACCAAATCTTTCAAGTGACCCTACCGAACTGAATATCTTCCTCAAGTGATTCGTTTTTTTCTCACTTCAGTTGCTATAGCACGCAGCAAAGTCAGGTGAGCAGCCAGCAGACGAGGGACCGCATTTAGAATTCTTCTAAAATTTCAGTGAACGCAGGCCCGGCGGCATGGGTGGGCACTGGGGGGCTGTGCCCACCCACGGAGTCAGCTGTGCCTGCCCTTGTTTATTTGATTCAGGGTCTGTTTTTTTTCCGTCAGAGTAGTCTTCTTCAGTCAATCCCATATATCTTGACATGTCATCAATCCAACCAATCCAATCGATCGAAGGCAATGTGTTAGCTAATTACAGGTAAAGGGGGGCAGGCCACTTACCAAGTCAAAGGTCAAATATTCATAGATGGACTTGGCGCGGCAGAAGGCGGACTCAGTGGTAAGCACCGGCTTTCTATTAAAAATGGATATAAAAGGTTTTTTTGTTGGCCAAAAAAGAACGACGACCACTGACAGGAGCTAGCAGAAAGCGGTGGCAGCACTACAAAGCTCTAATTTTAGGAAGCTAAGCACTGAAGCTAACAGTCACACCAATCACTTCTTTGTGCAAAGCATGACATGCACAAACAATATGAGCAAGAGGCAGCTAATGCGACGTTGGGAGCATTAGCTTTTTGGAGCTAAAGTTAGCAGAAACGTCACTAACGTTGTCACGTAGCACGTAGGTTTGAAGTGTTGGACAACAGTGCTGCAACTCTCTTACGGCATAACCTGCAGATTGGTGTCAGGTTGACCTGCTCTGTCTGTTTTGTGAAGCTGTAAAACGTCCGTACTGCCGACGAAACCTTTTTAATAGGAGGATACAGCCGAGGCGTTTCGTCATTCTCAGTCTCCGACTGCTCTTGGTCCAGCTGCATCGTTACGTTGGCTGGAAGTTTGAACGTGTGTCAAACTTCAAACTGTTTCTGGTTCACAGAGGGGACACCCTCCAACAGTGCTTTGTGTGGCCGCAATGCATTGTGGGTGGCCACGCATTTCTTGTAAAATTTCTTCATTTTCTCTTTTAATGTTCCCGTTTTTGTTAGGCTGGCATTAATGTACTCAATCCGAGAGTTTGTTTTGGATTTGGGACGACTTTTGTGGTGGTTTGTTTGTACATTTTGCCACCGAGGCTTTGACACCGTGGGTAAGACTACAAGCGGGTTAGGTTGGTAAGCAGTCGGCTTCGCTCGCCTCCATTGAGTGACGCTGACACTCGTCTTTAAATTATAATTGTGGGACGATTATTACAGTACCTTACGATTTCATCACTGCAGCCGTTTAATATCGCATATCGCGATTAATTTGTATATCGGCACATCCCTAATCACCGCACCAGTTTTTAACAGTCCAGTAGAGGGAATTTCCTTGCACACACCTGACCACCTGTGACTAAGCATTTTCTGACCCTCCTTTAAAAGTGATGCAGAAGGGACCCGAGGTGGTCCACAAATTCCTTCTTCTTCTTCTTCTTCTTATTATTATTATTATTATTACGATTATTGTTGTTATTATTATTATTATTATTATTATTACTATTATTATTATTATTATTATTATTATTATTATTATTATTATTATTATTGTTATTATTATTATTATTGTTGTAGTTGTTGTTGTTGTTATTGTTGTTGTTGTTGTTGTTATTATTATTGTTGTTATTATTATTATTATTATTATTGATATTGTTCGTGTAGTATAATTTTCTTTTTCTTTTGCTTGTCTGACAATTGTAATATTTATTTATTTATTTATTTTTTTCATTATTATTCACATATATAATACACACACACACACACACACACACACACACACACACACAAAACCACAAATGCCATTGTTTGTTGTATGTCTTGTATTGTCACACTGCACAAATAAAAAAAAAAAAAAAAAAAGTGATGCAGAAGACGAGGACTCCTCCTTGAAGCAGATGACAGTGGCATTTCTCCCCTGCCTCTTTAATAAGCCCCATTTAGCACTCTCAACACTCTCACACACTCATGAGTAAATACTTGCACACTCATATCACTTCACGAGCACCCTCCCCTCTCTTTTTCCCCCTCCTCCTCCTCTTTCTGTTTGTATTATTTTCACAGTTAACACACATGGCGCCCTCTCCCATCTTGAGTTCAGCTCATTTATGTCCCCTGTGATGAATGTGTCACACCGGCGACACTTAAACCGGAACGCACGTTTACACGCACAAACCCCCGCACATAAACACAAACGGCCTCCGCGCGCTCCATTCCCCGTGTCCGCTAGCCACAGCGAGATCTGATAAATGGTTTTCGGTGCAGGTGCTTTTTTCATTAATACACCCTCACGTAGCTAGCCTCATAGTACCCTTCAGCTATCCAGCATATTACAAAGAAAATAGACAGAGGCAGGAAAAGAGTGAAGTCGAGAGAAAAAGTGGAACACAATCAAAAAAGAAGTCTTTTTCCCACTCCAGGACCCCAGGTGTTTCTGTTTACCGGGACATTATTTCAGATAAATTTGTCCTTTTACTTCGGAGTTAACACTTTTATTTTTTCATTGGGAGTATTGATTCGCCGATAGGGAATATCTGTATTGAGCAGCGTGTCACTTAAAATGATGCATGAAAGGATCATAGGTCCCCGGTTCGCCATAGCACACCACTATCCATTTGTGTCGTTCCTCTCGCTAATATAAGTATCGGCGTTTAGAGCGAAACAGCCTCTGCAATTTGTCAGCTGTTCTTTTGTGTTCATCGTTTTGTTGTTCATCACTACGATGCAGAGGAGGAAGTTGCGCCACCGGAGAGCAGAGGTTAGGAAATAAAGGTTTTATTATCCGACTTAAATATGAGGGATGACGAAGATAAACAACTTCTGTAAATTTTGCATACAGAGCCCCATCCCCATCCATGTTTCCTCTCTCTCTCTGAGTTGAGAGAGCTAACCTCTCCCGCCTGGTGTATTTTGGGAAACGGCCTTCTTCTTCTTCTTGGGTTGCATAGACGGAGCCGACAGAAATTAATAATGCGATCTACCTGGGGCTGCGAGAACCGGATTTAAGCTATCGATCCAGCACCCCAGTGATTGATTAAGAGACTAAATACAAGTTCTTTTCAATGTACTTCCTGCACAGAGGACTTTCTGTGTAACCTCTAAAAGTCTGGGTTGAGATCGCGGACTGTTCATTTGTAAAAAGGAGAAGTCGTCTTTTGGCATGAGCGGCACGTAGGGTTAAGTATAAAGTAAGAGCGCAAAGTGACGTTTATCTCAACAAGCGAAAATTGTTTTATTCCAGAGCCGCCTCGCTTCTGATGTTTGAATAGAAAACACTCCAGTCTGTTATATGAAGTACTTAAGAGTCCAAGGGTGTGCTTTGATGACAGCCTGTGCTGCTTCAGATCAGGGGCAGGCGCTTGATGTGTTATGCCTTCACGCCCGCGGGGAATTTGCAGCAAGTAGTTGACATATCCCACCGGGTGCAGATCCTGGGGCTAACCTTGGACTTTTCATAGATTACAATGTCTCTCCGCTGGCCTGAGGACAGGTGAAACTCCCCTGGGAGGAAGAGGGAGAGGGGAGAGGGTACGTGTGGCCTGCTCTTAAGACCTGCTGCCACGGTGACCCTCCCCAAAGGAAGGGAGGGAAAAAAAACGACAACTGTGCCAGATGTTGAAATGTGCAGAAAAGGGGGAATGAAAGCCGCTCCCTGAAGGATTTCAAAAATGTTATCAAAGCCTTTTTGAGGGGGGAAGAAAATGAGCAGAGGAGCTTAATAATTCAGTTCTCAGTGTACAAACAAAGCAGGATCTAAGACCATCTCCTTATAGATAATGTATATACTGAGGTTTCTGTAGATGAGCTTCAATCTCATGATGTTTGCTTTACAGCTGCATCTTTGTAGAGTAACAGTTCCAAGAAAGAGATTTGGTCCACAGCGAGACACTGGCGTATGTAAAGCTTTTAAGCTCCCGAACATCCATCCTCTGGTGCTTTTTGATGCCTGTACATCTTTCTATCTACAATTGGACACAATGTTGCGAAAGATGACTGTGATTACAAATCCTATTCTATCTAAGAAGCTTTCTCTCGGGTTCAAGCATTTTGTGTCATCCAAAAAATAATACACACGAGTTAGCTTTGTAGCGCAAATAACGCAGTTAAGGGAGCCGCTCTTAGAAATACATAAAGCCGGTTCCACTTTTCTGAAATTGAGGACTATTCTTGGACCAAACACAAATTATATCTCATCTTATGTCAGGGAATTTAAAGTCAGTTCTGTGAAAACACTCTAGAAATGTGTTTGTGCTGACGTATGTGAGTGGATTAAGAAAATGTCAAACACTTTGAGATTTATATCTGCGAGGCTGGATGGTCGCGAACTCAAAATCACTACACAGATTCATGCCGTAGATTACGCTTTAACAATTAGTTTGGGTAAATGTGCTCATACATAATTCACAGGGTCTGCCTATGATAAAATGCCCCCTAATTCACTCATTTACTGATTGTATTGGTCAAAAATAAACAGATAAATTGAGGCAGGATGTGAAATTATAATGAATTGATGTAAGTCTGCGAATGCTATTTACCAATGCAGCAGGTAAAATGCATTTTAAAGACTATTTTAATAAACTTTGCTAATATTCAGCTTTATATTCTTTATATTTGGTTTGTAATATCTTGAAATTAGAGTTGCATCTTGACCAGACCATTTTACGGCCCGTGGATGTCCCTGTTCGACCCTTCGTGAGATCCGTCAAACAAATTATCACTATGCTATACATGTGTGGTGCTTTTATTTTGAAAACCTAGCCGTTGTTTTATTTCCGTTTGGGCGCACGTGTGTACATCCTAGATCTGCATTTGTAAACATAGGAAAAATTTACGTAGACGCCTTATAGTGGTCAAGTCTGCTTGTTATAAGAGATAACTAGTAGTTGCTTATTTAACCATGACCTGGATGAATGAGACTCTACATGGACTTATTTGGGCTTGCTTTTCTGTATGTGTGAGCCCCCCTGATTTGAAGTTGAAGTTATTGTTGGTTCGGCCCTCCAACACAATTCAGGTTTCTCATGTGGCCCCATGTAAAAATTAACTGTCCACCCCTGATCTAGACCTTTTAGCTTTACAGGGCTATGTGTTTTGTGTTATGTGTTTTGACTTAAAGGCACTAAGATGAGTTTTTACTGGTCTAGAAACAGTCTGAAACTAGTACGATTTCATTTTTTTTTAAAGTATTTTTTTATTTTAAGTTTTTTTAAGGAATTTTTATTTTCAGTATTTTTTGCAGCAATTTTGCCTTTAATTGATCGTACAGGGCGAAATGTGGGGAGATAGAGAGAGAGGGGGGAGGACATGCAGCACATGGTTGGGGCCAAACTCGAACCTGCAACCGCTGCGGGGACCGTGGTCCCCATACATGGGGCGCGCTAATCAACTCAGCCATCTATGCGCCCCCTACGATTCCTTTTCTATGATTTTGAAAAGCTAACAAGAAACTAGCAACAAGGATAAAAATTCTTTTATTTTAATTTTTAATGCTTAAAATCAGTGTTAAGGTCCTTACACACTGAGACTGCTGCAAATACACAACATGAAATTACGAAATATTTTGAGGTGAATTTTGACTACACACATCAAGCGCGATGCGATTTTGAGACTTTCCAGAGGGAAAAAAAGATGCATCCTGGGTGGAAGCGAGAAGACTGATACAACAGCAGACTGACTGTTTTTCAGTTCTGATTAAACACTAGTGTTGAGATGGCTGTCTGTCATGGTAGCATGTACTGAGTCGGGGCCAGTACCAGATAAGCACATTAAACTATAATCCATAAACGTAAGGTAACAACCAAGACCTAATGGTGCTGTGACAGCAACGTGATTGAGTTTGAGACAGTGAAAATACATATGGTATGTTGTAGCTGAACAGGTTAGCTTACGAGCTAAAGTTACTTAGCACAGATGAAAGTTAAAACAAAGACGTTTAGAAAATTTGACCGTGATACGAAAAAATAAATGCTGCAATATCGCAGGACGGGGCAATGTCACTGATGTGAACGCTTGTATTGACAGGATACAGGTTCGAAAAAAATGTTGACATCCGAAATAATCGCACGAAAAAAACGCTCCCGGTATGTAAGGACCTTTAGGGGGTATGGTGAGACGAGATGATTGCACAACACCACCAAAAGCCTCCTCTGCTTGGAGCTCAAGGACATCCGTCTTGCCGTCGTAGGACAGAGCGATCTATTCTGATTTATTTCTTTAATACAGATTCCTTCAATTGACGTGTGTATTCAAAACAGCCACCTCCATGTGACAAGCTCTCTTATCAGCACAGCGGAGAATGGAAGCATTGTACACCAACCATGACAAATGAACTGCACACAGGAGCATTATCGGCGCTCTGTCATAGAACTGAATGACTGGGTCTATCAGCAGTCAGTCTGAGGCACTGGGGAATATGTTCATTATGAGGAATTTGAATTTTTAAGAAAGTCGTGAAGGCTGCTGATGAAAGTTTTATCATAATGGCCTCTAGGTATATTATGCTTCTTTCTTCCAAGAGAAATTACTTGTATGGTAATCACGTCGTCTGTTTTTGATACAGAAGTCATTTGCACAATAGGGCTGACGCTTTTTCTTCCATTTTTCTCGGTCCGGGCTTTCGAAATAAAAACGTGCCACAGGAGTCTTTTGAGAGACTGCCACAACCTTCAAACCGGGGGCCGCGTGATAAATGAAGTCAACTCTGTCTTCCTTTCGCCGCCTCGTCATTTCGGAAGAATTAATAAATGAATGAGTTTGACTCATGGCCCGAGGAGAGAAGTCTTTACAACAGGTGAAAAACTTGGCAAAGTTTCTCTCTCACATTGATTAGTTTAATTAAGTATGACCTTTTTTTTCAAGTACCATACACTTCTTAGCAACACCAGTATGCCACTGTGGAGATCATTCAAAGAGGGAATTTTAAACCAAAGTTGTTCAGAGAATAGACTTGTTTGTTTGCTGTTTCTGTATTTAGGGGGTAATATATGTTTCTTTGGAGGTAAAGATGGCAGCATCATGAGCGCCACAGTTAACACACACTCCCAACCCTGAGATGTGCAGCCGAGCCCTGTTTTATAGGAGGACGTAAATGTGATAAAACTACCTTTGAATCCCCTTTTGTTCGCCTTTCCATCGCATAGATGCTGCACGTTCTCCTGCAAAACAACCCGAGGGAGAACTAAAGCAGCAGGATCTCCTTTTAAGCATTTTTTTTTCTTTTTTTTTAAGAATAAAAACAGATAAACACAAAACATCCGTGTGAAATGATTGCGTTTTATGCTTGGAGGAAAGCTGCCGGCGACTGCTCAATAAAACATTCCTAGATTCCCCGTGTTAAGTCTTAAATATGGCCTCAACCATGGGCAGACGGCGGGGATTAAGACCCAGGAATGTAATCCACCTTCGGAACAAGCGTTAAAAACTATGATGTGAGCTCTGAATGCAGAAAGAGACATCAGTCCGCACTGTAAGGATAGGACGCATCTGGGCTTGTGTTTTATGTTTATGTAATATCTAACATGATAAAACGCAAAAAGTGGGTCGTGTACAGTACATCAAATTTACTGTAACACTGGATAAGCATGAGATCACTCTTAGAAATCTCATACACTCTGCATTTTTAATAAAACTGGTGCGAAGAAAATAAAACCTGCAGCATTCAGTATATTATGCTTTTATTTTGAAGGTTTCCAACCATGATTGCTCATAACTGCTGTTCGCATCCACATTATATTGAATTTAAAGCCTATACAATAAGATTTAAAGGGTAAATTGTGATTAAAATACAAACTTAATCTGTATAAACTGCATTTTTTTTTTACAATTAAGAACCTCAGCAGAAAATGCAATGTCCCTGTACAGACTTATAACACTATTTCCAGCCTACAAAAGGTGCAAAAGGTGAATAATTATGCAAAAGCCATGTTCAATCAGCCACACGCTGTAATAGGTTTGTTATTTGAATGTACTGTGTTAGTATGAATACAGAAAACCATTTCCAAAGGGCGAGGATTAGTGTGATCACCCAGTACTTATCTCCACACAGCCTGGGTGGTAAAGGATTTCCTGCAGCAGTTTTTTTTTTTCTATGAACGAGCCAGCAACCAGGCAGCAGGAGGAGCTTAAAGTTACTGAATGGGATATGGTTCAGCTTAGACAGGATTTTGTCAGCTTCATTCACAGACTTTTTTTTTTTTTTGGTCCACATGATCATTACTGTCCTCTTCTCAAGGGCGTAATATTGCCACAGTGGCTAAAACTCCAAGGACGTTTGTGAATTTTCTAAATTTGTGTGAAAGTGTCAAGATTAAATTCCTGAGCAGATGTGATGAACTGGAAATAAATACCAATACGTTTATGACAAAAAAAAAAAAGAAAGGAAAAATCAGATGGTCAAGTGTGGATCTGGTCTGGCATTTAAGAGTTGTCTGATAGATCAAAAGATTTAAAAGTAGATTGGATTACCCTATAAGGGGAGTCAATCCTTAAGGGACCCCTTGAAATGGCTAAAAACACCCTTTTTGGGACAAATCTTTGGCAAGCCGCCACAACAGTGCCCTTTAAACTTTTAAGCATAAGCCGAATCACTTTTCTCCGGTCTGGGGGTCTTCTTGTCTTTTGCCAAATTTGAAGTGGATTGGATTATCCCCAGAGGAGGAGACATTCATTGAAAGACCAATGAAAATAGTGAAAAAAGCGTCTTTTTGCAAGCACCTCTTAAAAATGGAAGGTCGTTTATTCATCTGTTTTGTTTGTTTGTTTGTTTGTTTTATTCTTATATTCAAACAGCTCTGCTTAGCCATTTAGCCTCGCCCACCAAAAACAACAACAACAACAAAAAGATTTAGCCCCACCCACCAAAAAAATCCAACAAATCATCTTATTTAGACAAGTTCTTTTACTTAGCCAAGCTTTTAATTAATTGGGGTTTTGTTCGTCTCTTTTACTTATCTTTTGTATCTGCACTTATTTTCTGTACTCATATGTACTGTATTTGTACTTGTGTATGTATCTGTAAAATTAAAGTTACATCTCGGCCTTTTAGCTCTATGGGGCCTTGTGACAACATATGTTCTGACTAAAAGCCACTTTGAGGAGATTTTACTGGTTTAGAAATAGTCTGAAACTGAAATGATTCCTTTTGGGTTTTTTTTTAGTTGTTTTTTGGGGGGGGGGCGATTTTGCCTTTTGTTGATAGTACAGAAAGAAATGTGGGGAGATAGAGAGAGAGGGGGGAGGACATGGAGTACATGGTTGGGGCCGGACTCGAACCTGCAACCACTAACTTAGCCATCTGTGCACCCTTATGGTTCTTTTTTCTATGATTTTGAAAAGCAAACAAGATCTTGGCAACAAGGATAATAATTCTGTTATTTTCATTTTTAATGCCCACCAAAAAAACATTTTGCCCCGCCCACCAAAAAACCCAACAAATCATCTTATTTAGACAAGCTCTTTTACTTATCTTTTGTATCTGCACTTATTTTCTGTACCCATCTGTACTGTATTTGTATTTGTGTATACATCTTTACTTATCTTTTGTACCGTTTGTTTATCTGATTGCACTTATTTTATGTAAAGCGCTTTGTGATTTTTATCTGTGAAAAGCGCTCTATAGATAAACTTTTACTTACTTTTTTGCTTACTTATTCTCCATTGTGCTCAAATTTAAGATTTTGACTACTTAAAGCCCTTCAAAAAACTACTTCCTGTTTAAGGTTTGTGATTAAACCCTTAGATGCTTATTTCAAGGTTTCGTTACAGGCACCTGGACGACCAATCACAACAATTAAGAGATACTGGGAGATGACTGAGCTGCTGATCAGTTTCAGAGGCATTTTCTCCCTTGAAGCGAACTACACACGATTCCGACTTCTTCATCCTGACTAATTTAGATTCGCTCAAAGAGGTCTGCAAACCTGGCAGCACTTTTCATTTCAAAAACACAACAACAAAACTTTGCACTTGAGGTTCTCATAGTGTCATCAGGCTTTCAGGGTTGTTCCTCTCAGATCCGTTTGATCAGTCGAGCTTCCCTTTAATTAGAAACCGACTGCCTTTCCACTGATTCTTCTTACCAACATCTCCGTCTCCACATTTACTCGAACATCTTCATTACAGGGATCATCAATCAAAAATCATTTTCAAATATCACACAGTGACGGTGCAGCTTAACACGGTGATTACACCCCACTAATGAGAAAATAAATGTTGGCCTGTGTCTGGATGAAAAATCAAGGCCTGAGAGTGGCCGGGCAGCCGGGACAACACTCCTCTCCGAGCTGACATTTATAATCAAAGGCTGACATCTGTCATCTCTCCCCAAGGGGCCTTGTCTGTTGTGATTACAGCTCACATGATGCCTATTTGCATAATAAGTTGACCGAATGGCAGTTTCCTGGACTTTCTCTCTTTACGTTTTTATTGGCAGTCAATGCTGTAGTACGCACCTTGAGATGAAACCAGTAAATTAGATGTCTCCTTGTCTTATTATTGGTGACGTGTGTCTGATTATGGCCATTTTGAAGACCCATCAGGCTGTGACAGGGCTGACTGGTGGATATTGGCAGGTTGATATGCCTTGGAAATAAGCAAAAATTATAGACGAGACACCCACAGCCTTGTCCCCTGGTATTTTCTAAATATCAAGAGGTCAGTGTAATTTCACACCATCCCTATTGGCAAATGAGGTGTGAGTGAAAAATGTAGGTACATGCACCTGTATTGAGTACTGGCAACCATGAGTAAAATCAGATCATGGGTTGTTTTTGGTTGTCGTTGGATAATCGACTCCTAAAGCATGATTTTTTTTGGCGTTTTTTGGGGATTATGAAACTGAGTATAGTGGTTGCCAGTAGGCCAGTAACCAAATTGGATAAGTCCACTTTTAAATATTTGAGAAACAAGCCTATTATTTTATAAACATGCCTATTTCTGGCGTAATTATTGGTGGTCCAGCAGGGTCTTGTAAGACATTCAAGGGTTGCATTAAGTGGAAACTCGAGTGAAGCCATTTTTTCCCCATTATTCTTTTTTCGCAGACCTCTCCATCAACTTCCTTTGTCGAGGCTTCCACTTGCAGACGGAGACATTTTGAGAGCTTTTGGGTGGATTGCCTCAAATCCTCTTCATCCTACCGTCTCTCATGGAGATTCATGATGATACCAATCATACAGCACCAAAGGAACACTGTGTGACATTCACATCCTTTTGTGGGCAGTACATGCCGTTCGCTTGCTTGAGTGACATCAAACTAACGTGAGTTTCGTTGTCTCTAATAAGATTGAAAATTTGAGCAAAAATAAGATTACAGCAATGATGGTATGGCTACAAAAGGACACAAAGAGAACATCTACAGATATATGCCACGCCAGTGAGCGAATAATGACAGTACTGCAGCTTCCTTTGGTCCACATTTAGCCTGCTGTTCGTGCTTTTAAAACCAGGTTGCTCAATAATGTTATCCAATCGTCTCTGGAGTCTTTTAAGGCTTCTTGGTCAGATCCTGTAGCAATCAAAATTCAGTTACTCAAGGTAACATCCCAACATTTTAGGGTGATCTGTTGGCATGCAACTGTAAAAGATTGTAGTCATTTGGGGGATATACCCTTTATCTCTGAGTAGTGCAGTCATTTCCAGTCACAATAGATGGGATAGGCAAAGAATTTTCAAACCTTTTGCCACAATTTGACCCGCTAAATTTTAATCAACATGTAGCGCCTTACCGATTATGAACAAATAGAGTGCTGGTCAGTAATGTATCAACTGACAAGAGGGATCAACAATGAGGTACAAGCAGTTGTGAGGTCTCTCCATCCAAGTGGTCCCAGAGCAAAGATGCTGGGGATTGTAGAGGAAGAAGAGGGGCATCCTATGAGGGGGCAAACCACCAGTAAAATTTATACTAAAAGGACTTTAGATGTTATCTTGCACATGTGAAAGAAGCGATTAGCTTTTATGCAGATGATAACAAGTTTGTACGTCCCTTAGAGTGGCATTTAAAACTGATAAAAAATGTGTGGTTGATTTGCGATTAATCATGTGTTAATCACGGGCAATCGTGCGATTAATCGCGATTAATTGCATCGTTTTTAATTTGTTCTAAATAAGTACGTTAGTAAGCTTTAAGTGTTTAGCGTAAGGCATATACCACCTTCTCAAACTGCCTTTCAAAGTAAGGCCCAACTTTTTATAAGCAATGATAGGACAACTTGTTTGGTAGATTTGCTGTCTCCTCAAACAGTAATACTTCTCATTGTTATTCATTGTGTTTGAGATTTCACAGAACTTTCCCTTTATATTAAGCCAAACAATCTTTTCTCCACAAAAAAATACCATCCCCATGCCTTCACAATATCAATGACAACCTATTTTATGCTGTGCTGTGTAGCTATATTTCAAATGCATTGGAAAGCCTTGGCCGGGTAGCAAATAGCCGTAATACTGCCATCGCTGGACCGGCCTTTGTGAATGCACGGCAACATTTCCATGCTGAGCACTACTGGGTTCCCCCTCATCAAATATATTACCCCTGCATCCCTCCTCCTTAGCACCACACTGCGCTACCAGCTATTTATAGCACAAACATATTGATCACTCTCTGCACCACCCTCTATCACTCTGTCCAGAGCGAGCACGAAGGAGAGCGAGAGCACTTTACGACCCTCCATGTAAAGTATGTGAGCTCGCATGTGTGTGCATGTGTGTGCGTTTATGGGCCGGGTGGTTGGGGGATTGTCAGCGTTTGTGCACATTTACAGTATGTGTGTATGTGTGAGAGCGGGATGCTCAGGGAGAAGGACTGCCCTGTAATTCAGTTCCAGACAGAGTTAACTCTGATTAAACAGCCTCATGGGGCTATAAAATCCCTGGATATAAAAATAGGAAAAGCTCCTCACCAGTGAGACCGCTTTAAAGCCGGGATATGGAAATAAGCTTCAACAGCCAATAGCGCCTCTCATTGCTTCAGAGACATCACAAAAACACAAAAACAGGCCTTATTAATTTATCATATTCCACTGCAGCCATATAAATAAAGGAGCAGACATCAATGAAACTCATAATGCATACAAGGCCGTCAGGGAAAGCATGTCATTCTGCACTGCCTAGGGAGGAAACCATTATAACAACACGATATGGAACTTTATGCAGCAAATCATTCGTCAGTATCAGCAGACTCTACATTCATATTCAATAGATTCAATACAGCATGTACTCGAAATCTGCCAAAGAGTGCTGCATCCTCGGGATGTATACATTCAACGCTGCAAGTGCACTCTACACATTATTTTTAGCATAAGCATCACACTCATGACATGATCATGATTGACACCTCCCCTTAAGCAACCGTGTAAATCCTTTAGTTTTTGCCAGGTTTGCAGCATTCGACTTCACACGTTTTTCCTGCCTCCACTCGAAGGTTTCGCACCGTATGAGTCAGAGAAGCTGTCAACGCCTGCCACTCAGGGAGAACCATGATAGCAGCGGAGTGTGTTTAAATGTCCAGATGACCACAGAGGTGTGTACACTTGGCTTTTACGACTTTTATTTTAAATTGTTTGTTTGTTTTATTCCAGGTGATTCAGTCTACGCATTCGAGGTCTGATCTTGCACCTGGAGAATAACAGCTTGCGTACAGGTGGGATTGCTATTTTTCCCCCCCCGATGCAGGTGTCGTTTCACGCCAAGCGCCCACGATGTCCAGCGAACGTAGGTCTCGAAATAGTGATCACTTGCATCAATGGGGGGGCTGTTACCTTGAAGCAGCAGGAGACGCATAATTTAAGCCGCAAAAGTAGAGCAGCCTCGGCACACAACTCAGTCATCAGTTTTACGTCAACAGTTGGAGCCGTGTGCGTGTCAACTTAAAGTAGCGTTGAGTCACACTCGTAATAGAAACTGCAGTGACGAAAAGGCTAAAACCCGCGTTTTATCCCAATTGCCCACGGTATCTTGCTGACGTTTGTAGCTACTTGTTTAAGAATCAATTGGCGTGTTGGTCTCAAAATAAAATGTGATACGTTGCGTTGATGTGTTGCTACCTTAAAGCGTCAAAAGACTTATAATTTAAGCCGCAAAAGTAGAGCAACCTCGGTGCACAACTCAGTCGTTAGTTTTACGTCAACAGTTGGAGCTGCAGAGACGAGAAGGCTAAAACTTGCATTATACTCCAATTGCCCACATTGACTCGCTGACGTTCGTAGCTCCATGTTTAAGCATCAATGGGCGTGTTGGTCTCAAAATCAAATATGATTAGATGCGTTGATGTGTTGCTACCATAAAGCAGCAGGAGACTCATAATTTAAGCTGTAAGTTGTTGCCAACTTGTCTTTTCTGGGAGTTCCTGAGCTCAATCACACTGTAGGCTTCTCTAGATCGTAACGTAGGAATCTTTTAAATCTCTTAAAATAAGTTGTGATCAGGTGCATTGCTAAGGTTTGAATTTTTTATGAGATGGCCTATCTCTCTGACTGTCTTAATCTCAATTTCCCACAATATTTACTTTAAGACCTCAAACTGCAAGATAGATAACCCACCAACATTAGAAATCCGTGTTTGCTTCCCCCCTATCTCCAAACGGTAAAGATTAGACCGGAGAAAATGCTTGGATCTACCAGAATCCGACAGAACGTAATAATCCCCTCTGTTTGCTCCCACATCTGTAGCCGTCTCATCAGATTTGATAATCAGAAAATGACAGCAGCGCTCACACTCCTATCTTTTGGGCAAATATGTTTTTATTGAGGCCGTGTGGAGACTGTGATTGCAGAAAAGCTTTCAAATCTGCTTGGGGTTTTCGGGGTGCTATGACAAAAGGGTTTGTGGGTGTTTATCGAGCTGTCCAAAAAGCCACAGCATGGACTGAGAGCCAGAGTCTTTCTTTGTGTTGGCTCGAGTGGATCCAACATGGCAGCTGTCTGGCTGCAGGGATTTCCATTATGGTGTACCCGCCCCAGCAATAGTCTGCTCGCCCTGCTGCCGTCTGGCAAATGACACAAAAGTATTCAGGACTGTACCGCCACTCTACAGAGTGGCCTCTTTCCTCAGGCTGGATACTCCCACATTCATCTCCTATACCTCATAAATGATTACTTTTATTCTTTTTGTTCTTCAGAAAACGACCAGTTTTGCAGCCTTGAACAACGCTGCCTCGCTGAAGATAAATATATGAGCCTTGAGCCCTGCAATACATCGCAAAGGGAAGCTGTTAAACCAAGCAAACAAGATATTTTTGCATATTGACGCATATTGGTTATCCTCACTTGGCTGTCTTGCATAATATTTGCATTTTTTACTAAAGCCTGATTCCTTGAGTTAAATCTATGCCTCCTCTTATATCACAGCTGTCCACTCTGCCTTATGTTTGGACACTTAATAAGGTTATTTGAGGAGATTCCAGGCTCACGGTCGGTGCGCACTCTTTCTTTTCATTTTTGACTTGTAAGATAAATGAATGAGATCATAAAAATGCAAATTTCAATGAATAAACTAAATTAGTTTTTTAAAGGGGGTCTTTCACAAAAACAGTGAATTTGATATGTAAAATAAATTATATTAAGTTTTCTATTTTTTCTAGATGCTGCGAGTGTTTCTCATGACGTATAGATAACCTCAGACATTTATTTATTGATTTATTTAATGAATAGTTGACCCGCGTATAAGAGTCCTTCTTTGTCGGGATGTAGACAGGATAGAGTCTCTGAGAGTAACAGGATGTCTCAAAAGTGCCCCCCTGGCGCTATATGGTACTGCAGAAGTGCAGCATTTTGGACAGATCGGACGGAGATCATCAACGACTTCACAAAGAGTGCCAGTGCAATATGTATAGATTTAAATGAACCATTGTATTTTAAAATTAATTCATTAATTTGAGAAACCTCTCAATGCAAATGCGACTCACTGGAAAATACCGCACTAATTACTTCATACTGGCACAGGCAGTCACTTGCAATCCAAGTGAAGCGTCCATTGTCTGCTGAGTGCTGATGGTCACTGCCGTGTAGTATTCACAACTGCCAAGCTCAAACTATGAGTGACCATGGCGATAAATGCACTTCTAGAAGTCCGAGGTCAAACGCAGGTAATGTGTGAAAGACTAGACAACATAAACTCTTTCAGATTGGTTTGTTTACCACAGTTCTTATTGTTAACACAGTACTGAATAAAACGTGTACATGCTGGTAAGCCTTTTTCTAGCCAGTATAAAACTCACAAATGAACTTATGAAACAGGTGATGTCTGCTCACAAGACAATTGCTGTAACTGTCTTTATCTACTGTACAATAATTCAGTATATTATTTGCTCAGCGGTCATGTTCATTTGTGTTGCTCAAATGTGAATTTTTGGATCTGCCTGTTCGCTTGTGCACATCTGTGAAGCAGTGGGAGTCAACTCCAGCATAACAGTGTTGTATTTATGGGCTAAAAAGCAGAGGTGGAGGAAAGTCCTTATGTTGCAAGTCCAAGTCGAGTCTCAAGTCTTTGCTCTCAAGTCTGAGGCAAGTCCAAGTCCTTACCGTTTCTTTCAAGTCAAAAACAAGTCACATCAAAGCCATAAACCATTTGTTATATGTAAAGATTTACATAAATCATGAGCATTTTTCACTATTTGCATTTGTTATTAAACAAGGGTTCTTGTTTGTGTTAAGTTACATAGTGCAGCTTTAATCAAACTATTTTACATGTCATACAAAAAATAATCAGATAAACTTCAATAATTGGAAACTTAGACAATGTGCACCAAAATAAGGAAGACTCAAATACAATTAAACATTAAACTGATACTCTAATTCACTGTTCCAAAACAAAAGAGAGACACAAGGCAACACGTGGAAACAGGCGGGCGATACTAGCGAGCGATTTATGTTCAGTCCTCCCGGTGTTGTCGTTATGAGGGAGGCTAGAGTTTGAGACAGTGTTGCCAAGTTTCGTGAGAGAAATAAGGAAACAGACCTCCAGAAACAAGCCAAAAACAAGCACATTTTTTTTGCAGGAAATAAGCAGACTTGGCAACACAACACGGTGTTACCAACGGCCGTAATTCCTGACTTTTTAAACGGTTTGGGCTTCAAGTCACTGGGCTCAAGTCAAGTCAAGTCTCAAGTCTTTAGCAATCAAGTCCCAAGCAAATACCAGTCATTTCTTGATTTCATCAAGTCAAAAACGGGACTCAAGTCCAAGTCGAGTCTCGAGTCGAATCGTCAAGCCCCCACCTCTGCTAAAAAGTCCACAATAGGATGGAATAGAGCACAGCACAACAGAGCTCTTTTCAACAGAGACTGGGGATGCCGACAGCTCATCCCAACAATCAGATGCAAAACAAGAGCAAACTGTTGGTAGCTGCAAAGCTTGACAGATGTACTGGTGATGCCGACAGCTCATCTCAACAATCAGATGCAAAACAAGAGCAATATGCCAGAAGCTGAAAAATTTTACATGTGCACTTGTGCTGTAATTTGTTATATGCTTTTAAATTTGACTTCAAGACAGGGGGCCAGTGTCGAGGATTTTGTGTTTTTAATATTTGCCTGTTTACGAGAAGACAACAAAAGAGAGGCAGAAAAGACAGAGGATAAAAGTGGTTAACATTCAGCAAACACTTATGGCTAACAGTTGAAAAGTACAAGAGTAACAATTTTAAAGGGCTTGACCAAGCAGCATTTGCAGCCTTGGTCCAGTCTCAGTAGTCTTGTTTGTTTTAGTAGGTCGTGTTTTACTTTTAGCCATTTTCAAAACCGGGTAAAAATCATTCACATCGGATTTATTGAAAGATACCTAATTCTTCTACATCAAGGGATTTTATTCATAATATCAACAAAGTCTTTGTTTTTATGTTGTCTTTTTTATCCTCTTATAAACCTTCAGATTAGAACTGAAGAATTGATGGGTAGAAATCCATAAATATAGTTTGTACAGCAACTTTAAGTACATTTCTTGTAACTCAGCCAACAAAGTGTACAGGATGATTTTTACAGTCAACACGGGAGGTGTTTTAGCCAGAGGGAGGTATTCAGCACAACAGCTGCATCACCGCCCATGGGGTTGCCTCTAGTGCTTTTGTTTTAATCCCACTGGAACAACTTGTTGCCAGGAAAGATTTTAAAGGATTTCTGACCATGTGACCACTCTCACTGCCTGTTGTCGGGAGCTTTGCCAATCAACATTAACCAGAAATTGGAGGAGTGAGTCAGCACCCTTGGTTTGCCCCCTTGTGCGTGTATGCAGGGAGATGATTGGCCGGGAGCCAGTGTCTCAGGCTGAAGGCGTAGGTTCGGGAACTATTCTGCTGAAATGTTCGCATACATTTCCCCTCACAGAAACAATGTGTGATTTAAAAAAAAAAAGCCTAAAATAAAACTTACTCATGTGAGCGGCAGCACGCACGTCTCTTTTTTATCTCCATTTTAAAATACAACACGTCTGCTCTATCCAAGCTGCTTGTTCTTGCTATCATTTGTTGGTACATTATCTCTCTGCTGCCTTATCTGCTGTTTGTGCTTCCACTACCCCCTTTGTCATGTTGGTCTGGGTCTTTATGTTAATCCCTGACTACTCTCAATATGGAGTGTTTGTTCACAGCGTCACTCTGCGGGTTAGACCCTGGAAGCATTTACGCTCTGGCATCACAGGATTCTGATAAGCCGTGACATGTATGGGAACATGTTTCAGACCAATCCTTGAAATGAAAAATGTGTATTTTCATATCCTGACCTCTGATGCTGCTCTGCGTATTGTGGCTGTAGATAAGATTTCAACATAGAATTAGGATTTATACTTAGCAGGACTCCTTCTAAAGTCTGGCTGTGCTGCTTCGGGTGAAGAGGATGAGGATGGCAGCCCTGAAGGAGCTGTTAAAGCTGGAGTTGATATGGATGTTTAAAGCCGTAAACCGTCAAAAGTACTGCAGGTATACATCCAAAAATATCTTTATACAAGCGGACAGGGTCTAAGCTGAGTGAGTGACTCATCTCAGCGCAGGGTCAGGTGTGTTTTTAATTGGCGCTGATTAAAACCAGGTGTAGGAAGCTTAGAAATACCCTCAGGTTCACCTCGTGGTGCCTCATTATTTCACCACCAGAGTTTGCAGACTCCTGCAGGGCTGAAGCCATGATGACCTCAGGTGAAAAACATAAATGGCAACCATGGAGCAGTGGGGAACACATGAGATTTAAAGTATCGAACTGCATATGAAAAGCCAAGATCAAGGTTTATTATCTAATTTCTAACATCGCTGCAAGTTAGATGCGGCTGCTATAAAAACTGTGTATTCCCTTAAAGTAATTTATTGCTTTGATTTTTTTATGCGGTGCGATAGCTTTGGACGTTTTATTTCAGCAGCTGCCCTGATGATATTAAACAGAGTGGTATAAGGAGCTTATAAAAATGACTGTGAAAACAGAGTTTGACAACAACAAGTCTCAGCTTCTCTTCCAGGAACGATATCAGCAAATGAAATAACTTTTATTGAAATTTTTCATAACTTAAATCACACAGCTAGACGAAATGTCTCTCTCCTGCCTTTCGAAGACCAACTTCAGGTTTGCCAGCTTGATAAAAAGTGACTGATTTCAATGATAGCAGTACCAGGAATAACAATACTTTTATTTTGTAGCACTTATTTCTTCCTGCTTTGTAATACAGCATAAAACTCCCTACCTGACCAAGCATATAAACCATTGTTTTTCGCCCTGAGGCTGCAAGACTCACAAATTCATCCCCAGCACTCCAACAAAATGATTGCTTTTGTTTTGAGAGATGCATAATAGGACATTATTTTGCATTGGGTTGCCCAATCATGTGGATGAACCATTGTCTGTAAACAGATTTGCATTGGTTAGTTCTAGACCTTGTTGATTGATTACACACAGGGGATTGATTAGCTTGGCCTTTCAGGAGGCATCAACCGCTGACAATAGGGTCAACTTGACGGCATAATTTAGCTGATTTTAAGAAAGACTCATAGTAGAAGTGTCAAACATGGGTACGCATGAATCAAGCATGCATTCTTGGAATCTGTAAGCAGTGAGCTGCTGTGATTCTATTAGTTAAGGGTTGCACGTCTGTTTGAGCTGCAGACAAAGACCAAAGATCCCTTGGAAAATTGGTCACAATGAAGCCTCATAAGGTTATTTTCTTTAATACCTGCAATTCACTTGTTGAAATTAAGGCGCATTGATTTTCCCATTGAAGCTGGCGGTAAAACAAATAAATATGTTGCAGCAAAGGCAGGGTTAAACTGCTGATTTTGGAAAAACCTGGTCTAATAAGCATGGCAGAATGATTGGAGGTTCATGGAGCTACTTCCGTGAACCCTTCAATTGATACTGCACATTTGGTTCTGCACATATGCACATCTTAAATAAGAGCGTTGAATAACACGGCTTTAACGCAAGCTACTTTAAGCGATCAAGGAAACATCCAAGTAGCTGCCAGATGAATAGTTTTGACGTATTTCAGTTTGATCATTTTTCTGTTTCAAGTTTGTCCTCTCTGCTTTCAATCTGAATTCACTTTTCCACCATTTTTGCTTAATCAGAGTTGTACGAAAGGAAAAAACAAAAAAAGCGCATTTAGATTCTATCGCTTAATTACAGCACTACAGCCCCGCTCGCTAAAATCTGGCAGCGTGTTCGACATCTGTTTGAGTGTGCATTACAAACGCCCTGTCACACAACTTTGTGATCTACCACCTACACTGTATTCTGTTTTTCTCATTTTGGCACCAACACCTCATCCACCTTTTCCTCGCTCCGGCTCCCCCTTTGAAAATAGAGTTGAAATAATAATTAAAAACACTGCATTAATTAGTGTCAGAGTTGCAAAAATGTATTCCCTCTGGAGAGCATTCAAGTGCCTCTAGCGGCGCTGACATCACTTGCAAACACACACTCACACACACACACACACACACACACACACACACACACACACACACACACACACACACACACGCAACCCGTCTCAGTCTAGACATGTGCTAAACGCTTGTCTCATCTTGGTGTTGTCGCTGCTGAGACGTCCATTAAGGTTTTCCTAATCACACTGTGGAATGATAATGCGGCCCGTACGCTCACTCACTCACATTCATTGCGACACACACACACACATTCACACACCGCCCGACTCTGGAGCTGTCACATACACAACGACAAAGCTACGTGAGAGTGTTAACTAAAGAGCTTGGCTGAGATAGGTGGTCACGTAATTGATCAAGGTTGGCAAACAGAGTTGAGGAGCTAATGAATCAAGACAATGGGCAATGGGTTTAATTATGGCTGCAAGGAGGGAATCATTAAAGGAGTTCATACCAGGGAGGTGAACTCTCTCCCCATAGTTCCCCTGCCAGGTCATATGATAAGAACCTTTATCGCGTAGGTTTAATCTCCCGCCATTACTTATGCTCTGGAGCTCTTGGGTTAGCTTTTCTTTAGGTTCCTGTGTGGCCTGACTTCCACGTAGGTTAGCCGCTATCAAGCAGATTAGCGCTGTAGCAAAGGGGGGGGTCTTGTTTGACTGATGAGGACCGCCAAAGTAAGTCTTAATACATGGGCAGAAGAGTCCTTAAGGGGGCAGCCCTCTTTGAAGCTCCCCTACCCTAAGTTTATTCACTGCTATTAGGTCTTATTATCGACTTGTTAGCTGTGGGCTGCCGGACGATTAGGTCGAGTTTACCACAACCTAATCATCCAGCAATTGATGTCACCAGGAGGCCCGGGCTTAGTTTGCTCAGGTGAGGCTGTTTACATCATGGTTGATTTATTACAGCCATTGCAAAGCCATTAGTGGAAAGCTTCCTACACACAGTGGGCTCTATTTAAAGCAACTTCCTTTTAGATTAAAGAGCCAATGGGAATCCCATTGTTCTGACTATGGAGATTAATATTCTTCATTGTTATTTCCAAGTACCCCTCAATTTCTTTGGTCATTTTGATTGCTACCAAATAATTATCTTAGAAATTTCCAATTCTTCAGTTTGGCTTCGAAATCAGTTAAAATTAAAGGTTGGTTCATTCACTTTTTGTACCCCAAATGCTGCCAGGTTCCTTTGCACCAGTTTTGTACATTTGAAAAACTCAGAAACTGTCAAAATACAGACAGATGTGGTGAAATAATACACACTTGCCAAAAGGATAAGCTTACTTTTTATTTGATTTTTTTAATTCTGACACCTCACAGGGTTTGAATCCCACCAGGAGTCTCTCCTTGCAGACTTTGGCCAAGTTTATTAATTACCCTGATGGTCTGGAAATTAAACAAACCTGATCAAGTTCACCCAGCATCGTAGGCTACTTCTGTAAAGGTAAGCAGTGAGTAAGTTCTGAATTCTAATCCTGGAAGTGCCCAAAAGTGGAAAGTCGTGAATCCTAGAGCAGTGGTTCTCAAGTCCAGTCCTCGAGGCCCACTGTCCTGCATGTTTGGGATGTTTCCCTGCTCCAACACACCTGATTCAAATGATCAACTCGTTATCAAGCTCTGTAATGGCTTACTAACGAGCTGATCATTTGAATCAGGTGTGTTGGAATGTTCCTACTCACTACTGTCGTCTTAACCAAGCTTTTGAAACACCACAGTGTACGAGAAGTTGGATAAAACGAAACAAGTAAGACCTGCAAAGCACCTTAACATGGGTTTCACAGTGACGTGTGGGAAAGGATTTCTGTCATAGGGGCTAATGATGCGACTACAACAAGACTTCAGCCATCATTAGAAATGGATGATGATAGGTAGATAAGTAATATGGGTTTGTAAGTAAAGTTTACAACATAACGTGTCTGGACTGGACTTACAGGTGGACACTTTTTCAGATGTTATCCAGAAGTCCAAAGGCCAACCTTTGCTTCTTACTCTGTCAATTGAAAAGTAAGTTGAGTCAGCATTTCCAGTATGGCCACAGCCATGATTGAGCTTTAGACCTCTGCTTCACAAACCGATGGTTGATGCCACCGGGACCACGTCTATATGTGTCGCTTTGCTAACAAAGCTCAAGTCTTGACAATGCAATGAAAAGAAGTGAAGAAATCAGAATCCTTTTTTTCCCCCCGTTCTTCGGTTATTGCTACAATTGATAACCGAAATAGCATGACACTGTCATGGCCCAATAGTATCATCACTGTCTCTATTGGGAAATAAAGACCTTACAATATTTCATTACTCATGGTTAGAAGTACAGGCAATAAAAACTCCAGCAGAGGCAGATAACAAAGTTGCTGCTTTTTTACTGCCAGAGAGAGCATCACTGGAGGAGAGAGGCACATGAAAGTTCAGTCTTATCACTGCCTCTTTGAAAACACAGAGGGCATCATTTATATTGTCTTGTCACATTAAAGCAAAGGAGCTTTGCTATTCACAAAGTCTGCACAACTTGCCCGAGGGTAGTGATGGGAAAAAGGCACCGATAGATATTGCATCACATCTCACTTGAGAGTCTCATGAAAGAAGCTTCTTATTATGCAGCAACATATTAAATTCATAATAAATGCTAGCAACTGAGTATTTGATAGAGGTGTTATTTCATGCCAGAGTAGGCAAGAAGCTGGAAAATCCTAGAGACATTTATTTTGATCTGATGCAATAAATCACCGGGTGATAGTGCTCTTTTGAAGGATATTATCATGCAAGACATTCTCACAGTTTGTTAGTGTCCATTTGTCTTCATTACTTGTCTCATGCTGTGCTTATCTACTATAGCAAAAGTGGTTTCAACAGGGGTGTGTCCAGACTGTTAAGCACGAGGGGCACCAACTTGCAATAGGGTGGCCCACAATGAAATGAAGAAAATATTGTCCCTTTTTGTCACAACTTAGCCCTTCTGCTTTACTAAAATAACTACGGTGAAGTCAAGCGCCTTCGCATTGGTTTTTGTCATTTTTACATCTTATCTATTGAAATGTATCCGTTATTTAAAGACTGAAAGAAATTTGTGTCTGAAAGTCACTATACCAAGTTCCAGGAAAAGCAACATGATAGATTAAAATGTCAAAAAGCTCTAAGTGCATTCCAACAACCCAACCAAAGACGCTGATATGACCAGGCAGATAATCAATTGCAGTTTCAGATTATGGAGTGGCACATGAGCAGGACATTTAGATATCTGAGATGAGCCAGGCCCATCCCTAGAAATTCTCTGGATGATACAGTATTTCCAGGAATCCGATTGGCATTTTACGAATGACTGAATTATGCGGTGGATGGCCAAGACTTGAAAGCGTGGGATGAATAAAACAGCAAGCTTCCCTTGTCTGGTAATTTTGTCATCTACCAAATGTCAGTCCTGTGATTTCCACTCTTCAAGTCTTATCAAGTGAAAATGCTACCGGAAACCCAAGTCATCTGCAGCCTAGTGTGACTCTTTTATCTGGAACAGTGTGTTTATAATCAAGCATATTAAAAGTTTTTCAACTGTGCTTCCAAAAGAAAAAACACTTTTTTTTCTTAAATTAAACTTTCTCAAAATATCTTTGGTATTGGCTCTAAATAAACAGCCTGATCAGTCTCTGGGCACTTGAACATGGCAGTAGTCCAGCTCTTTAGATGGAGCTTCAGTATATATGGTTTTAGAGTCACTGTAGGCGTGTAGTGGTGGTCTTATTTACTGTAAAAAAATAAACTTGTGGATCTACAACCCTAATTGTGAAAATAAACGAAGAAATGACAAATACATTGGCAGCTGTGTAAAATTTGGATAACACAACAAAACATTAAAAATGTCCATTAAGCAAGCAAGCGGATGGATGGATGGATGGATGGATGGAAGGAAGGACATATCTCAGACAGATGGATGGATCAATTGATGGATTAATGGATGGATCCATGAATAGATTGATGGATGTATGGATGGAAATATCTCAAGCAAATGGATGGATAGACAAATCCAAGTTTGATGGCTAGATGGACAGATCCAAGGTTATTGGATAGATGGACTAATAAATGGATGGATGGATAGATGGACGAACGGATGGACAGATGGTTGGACGAATGGAAGGACGGATAGACAGCTGGATGTGTGGATGGACGAATGAAAGGGTGGACAGTTGGATGGACTAATGGTACTGCTGGATGGATGGATGGATGAAGGGATGGATGGATGGACATACTTGGCATATAGATGCCAAATGAAAGTGATCTGCCTTGCCTTCACAGTACTGAGAAATTGAACAACCAGCATGATAATGAGCAGTTTCCACACTGAGATTTCTGACAGTTATAATGAGACTCTTACATATGTTTTTTTCTTTGTCCATTTCTACCCTTTAAAGCCAATTGTTCAAGGCTTTGATAAACTTCATTAACTTGCACCAAAGCTACATGAAAACAGGATTTTAAAAGGTAGAACCAGATTCACAGAGGAGTGGCACATTTTCAAAAACAGATTTCTAATGTTTTTTTTTAATGGAAAATAAACAGTCTCATTTTATTCTAACAGAGGGTTAAAGCTGTCAGTCAAATTTGACTTTTTTAATTAAACCATTAGAGGAGTTTTATAATTACCATTTATTTTTATCCAAAGGTTAATTTACTGCATTTTTGCAGAAAAAAAACAAAACAAAACATAGCCCTAAAATTTAATTAAATGGCTATAATTGTCTTCTTTAGTTACAGACTATGACATAATTGACTAAATGTACCGTGATGCACGGCAACGCTCTTGCACTTGTGTGGCAGTTATATAATAAAAGCAGGTCCAGACCTCTTTGGGGGCAAGAGCTAAATCCTAGTGAGGTCCTTCTCACCTCACATGTGAGTCATGCACACCATGTGCTATTAATACATCCGCACCTGACACCCTTTCATTTCCTCTTTTAAACCTTTGGAACAGTTTGCACCATCTGTTAGTGTAAGAAATAACAGACTGTAAAGAAAGCACATAAAATGGTTTCATTCCATCATTTTCTGGCAAAAAAAACTCACAGGGAATTGAAAATCCAGGAAATTATAACTATTTTAGTGTTTTTAAAGGCAAAGTCTGTGGCAATGGAAGTACTTTATATCTTTATATAGATACAACGGATCAAATAAAGTTTAGAAAAGCCCAGTTAAGTAAGAGAGATGCAAAAGTTAATGTTTAGGGAGCTAAAAATAATGTTAACCTCTAAACCACTACATTTGAGTTAGTTGGTTAATCAAAATCCAGTTAATTCATGCATGTTAAGTCCAAGTTTACACAGTCACACCAGGTTCATACAGTAATTAGGACTAATCTTATCTTGGACTCAGGTCATTCTCTCCCCAAGGAACTAACCCAACTCAGACAACTCACAATCAAGTATTTAAAGGGATATTCCGGCGTAAAAATAAATTAGGGTTAAACACACCGTAACACTGAGTTAGACAGCGTTGAGAGATAAATGTTGCCGACCGCTTGCTTCTCTATTTATACCAACTTTAGTAACGACCACAGATAGCAATACAGAGAGACATGCACTCAACCAAAACGCCACTCTATAGCCACAAATAATGCTCAGAACAGCACCTAACTTCATCAACAGTACATATAGAGTCCTAACCATAGCACTAGCCACCAAACATCTTTTTAACTTTGCCTGATTTCTTTAGCAAAGAGACAAAACACAACTCATCCTCTCTCTTCCAGCAGCTGCTTGTTTGTACAGAGACCTCAGGCGAGTCCATTGACTGCAGCGGGGTGACACAGCTCAAGGAAGAACATTTATGATCATTTTTTATTGAAATGCAATCAGACCGAGATGCTAAAGCAGAAGAACTACCGCATCTGCAGTGCAAATTGATACATTTTATGATAATTACTTAAAGGAAATGATAAAGTAATGATCATTGACCACGTCCTGGTAATAACACATAGTAATAGTTTAATATTTTGGCACCTATGAGGAAAAAATCCGTTCTAAACTGTTCAGTCTGCAAGTTGTGTGGTAAACATGATTTTCACGCTTAAATCTAATTTGCATCAAACTTGCCGTTTAAAAAAAAAAACAGCATGCCGTATTTTTTTTTCTTCTATTTAGCGATCAGAAGAATCTCTCTGCTTCATCCTCTTACCAAACTTGTAAACATCTTTTGGACAAGAGAAGGAGGCAGGCCTCTCGTAAATAAAATATGAATCCAGGTCAAACAGCGTGAGCTCCCTTCACTTTTTGTTTTTTTCCCACTGACTTTCTGCAGCTTAAATCACATCTTGCAGGTTCACTTTGAGTGCGTTCCTGATGGGATGTCAAACACAAAGACTTCAGCCACAATGGCAAGAAAAGCAAGCAACATCCTCTGCAGATGTTATCCTCTTCACCTGTGTGGAAGGTTGAACCACAATTTCAGCATCAGTGCAGCACAATTGAAGCTCAGCAGGGTGTGTATTTACACCAGTCACAGAGCTTAACACCAGGTGAACATTTCTGATTTCTGGTAACCATGTTGCTCCGGGGTGTTACCTTGCTTGTTTGTGAGGGTGTTAGTGAGATGGTGAGTTGTAGAGGTATCACTCTGAAGGTGACTTGCTGTTTCTGATTCATAGCGTGCACGCCTTCTCCTTTGATTCCTTCGTGCGTGCTCTTTTGCTGCCTGCCCCTGAGGGCAGACATATGAAATGTGTGTCTGCATAAAAACAAGAACTCTGCACGACTTTCTCAGCAAACTGCATAAAGAGAGTGCATCTCAAATCTGAATTATGCTGCCTAAAAAACAAAGTCCGCTGGTGCAGCTTTTCAGTAATTAGCGAGCCTCGGCTGCATATTTCAATGGGGTATGACATCTCTTGATTATACTTGTGTTTGCATCCATTGTGTTTGCTACGATCTGGTGACAATGACGGCTTTACAAAGTGACACAGGGGTCACCTGGCTACATTTTTGGTCTGGGATAATGACCAGCTAATGAGCCATTCTCATGAATCACCTCTCTGAACTGGGCCCTCTTTTGGACACACACACACACACACGCACACGCACACACACACACACACACACACACACACACACAAATAGAGGCAAATATTGTCTCAGATGGGATATTTCAGGCAGGTTGTGGGTATTGCTGTTGCTCAAAGACTAGATTCCTTAATTTGGCTAGTTCCCGTTGTCAAATTTAATTGGTGAATTCAACAAAAGTCCCACTCTTGACTCAGAGTGGACTTATTTTTCTAGGCAAATATGATAGTTAAGTCTGACCAATGCAGATTTAATAATGGGTAGTTGTATCTTTTACATGTTTTGCCACAGCAGTACATAATATCAGGTGGAGAGAGAGGAGAGCGGGGAGAGGAGCAGGAGAAAGCAGGTGTGCATCAATGTCTGAAAAGGCAAGGGTTGGCGTAAGCGTGGCGACAGAGAGGCTGCAGCGATCACTGAATCTTGAAAATTCAAAAATTTGATTGAAGGAAAGTCGTTTTCAAATTCACGCAGTTAGCACATGTGGAAAAAATTCGGGACCCAGACAACAAAATGCTGAAAAACAGTCAATGGTCAATGGCCAGAATCCCTTTGGAGATCTGGCTAATCAATCTGAAACAGCTCTCCTCAAAATCACAGACAACTTCATCTGATTCCAGCCACCTCAACATCCTCATCCTCCTTGACCTTACAGCTGCTCTTGATCAACCACTCCGTCCTACTTTCCCTAGCCTGGCTGGGCCATCCAGTTGCGCGAATCACTTGCCGTTCCTTCCCACAACAGTCTGGACTTCGGCCAATTGGTAGCGTGTATTAGAAATTAGAAAAAAAAACGGGCCAATCAGTGACTGTGTTTCCACTGTTCCCCGGACAACAGGGAAAGGCAGCCCCTGATTGGTCCATGTGTAGATGGTGACGTCTAACACATGCTGCGGGACTTTTCAAAGCGCCGTTCATTCAGAACCCCGTTAATTCTGCAGTTGACTTTGCAAAGTCGGCAGAAATTGTTTAAATCCGCAGAAGAAGACGTAAAAGACATTGTTTGCTCGCACACGTTGAAATATTACCAAACCTTTACTTGATGCTTGAGAGCCCAGCAGGGAACACAGTTGCGCACTGTGATGACGTCAGATGTTCGGTTACGGTGATTGGTTACAGTAGTCTGTCTATCAAGGAAAGTACTCCCGCCCACTTTTAGGGCTCCCAATTGGCCGAAGTCCAGACTGTTGTGAGAAGGAATGGCAAATGATTCACGCGACTCGATGGCCCAGCCAGGCTATACTTTCCCCTCTTGAACACTCACTTAACATCTCTATCTTGGTTCAAATCATACCTCAATGACGGACAACAATTCATCAACATTTGTAAATGCGCCTCCTCCACAGCTCCTCTGCTGCAAGGCGTTCCCCAGGGTTTAGTACTTGGTCCTCTACTGTTTATTATATACCTGTTTCCCCTCGGCCATATCATTTATCGCCATGGTCTCCATGGCCATTGTTATGCTGATGACATACAACTCTACATCTCCACCACCTCATCACCACAGACACACACTCAACGTTAAACAACGGCCATTTAAACAGCATGTTACACAAAACCGCCTTCTCCCATCTAAAAAATGTAGCTCGTATCCGTCTACAACTCTCCTTCCCTGCAGCAAAAACTTTAATCCATATGTTTATAACATCCTGATTAGACTACTGCAACATTACTCTGTATGAAGTCCTTCATAGTACACCTCCTCACCAACACCCAATCTCATGACCACATCACCTGTGTCCTGCAAGAACTCCACTGGCTCCCCATCCCCTTTTATTTTTAATTTAAGAATCTCCTCCTCACCTACAAAAGCCTAAACTAACATTTTCTTTTTTTATTTTTGCTACTGATTTTATTGTTTCAGATTTTCATGGTCTCATTTTATGTTGCATGGTTCTTGTATTGTCAGGAATTTTATGATATATGAAAAGAGCCTTCGATTTGAACTTTTTTATTTCATTGTGCTTTTTGACAGTTTGTTAAACCACTTTGTAAACCTCTATTTTTGAAAGTGCTATACAAATAAAAGTATTATCCTCTCCTAAAGTAATTAATTCCTCAGAATCCTTGGTGGAGAGTAAAACTGTCGGTCTCACAAAGCGAGTGGATTTTAGACTAAACTGGAGCAGAGTTTATTTTTAAGGCTGATTTACTTCTATACATCAGCGTTTTGGTCCGCTCCTTCTTTTCATCCATCTGTCCACCACTATCCCCGATGAAACTCAACTTTGGCATCTTTACAAGTTCAAGCCAGCTTTGCAGGGCGGGGGGCCTTCATCTTTGAGGTTAATCACATCCAATCTGGTCATTTCGCGTGGGCGACTGTGGGAGTGCATTTGTGCAGGCATGAGTCCAAGGTTGTTTTCCTCACATTGAGGGGAATTGAAAAAGATGTGATGTTGTATTTGAGATAAATCTGCAGTGAGATGTTCATGTGAGAAAACGCCACTTTCTCCAGCAGACATTCATGCTCAAGTGCGCGTCACTTCTTTCGTGTGAGGTCTTATCCGTACAGCAGCGTTTTTAGGTTGCATTCATGGTCGCCTGCGTATTTGCTTAAAATGTCCTTGACTGCTGACCTTCTTTCTTGAGAAAATCCCTTCTGCCTGAGAGGTACACAGCGTAAACACACTCCCTGAAGCAAACAGATTTTCTAAAGGTGAACAGGAGACCTTGGCGTATGCTCTCTGCTATTGCTAATCTCTTTGTTTGATCTCTGCTTTGTCACTCAGCTTTCGTCCCCAGCTGATAATAGAGCAGATTTCTAGTGTCCTGAAAGAAGAGGCAGCTATTATAGGATCTGGAAAAGGAAAGCATTCTGTTTTTAGGCTATGGTATACTACAAAGAGCCACACACATAGATGCTTTCCCCTCCACAGCATTTGGCTTTCATTTCTTTGATTGGTGATGAGTCATTGAGTCGTGCTTTGTGGTTTCCAGCTGTTCACAAAATTACTGCCTGTGCCATGGAATTTAAAGAAGATGGTGGATTACTCATGCCTGTTTATGGCTAAAAAATCTTTCGTGACACCCCCACAATTCCTTACAGTTTCTTGGTACGCACTTAAAAAAGTTTTTCAAAGAGAAGACTGAAATGTTACTCCGTCCTTGTAGCTGTTGTAAAAAAAAAATACATAGATATTGTAGGATAAACAGTAACTTTGATTCTCTCTCATCTTCTTATAAACTCGCGTGTCCCCACGTAGGCTCCGCCATATTGAAGGCCGTCCCAAACCACAGAATGAGGAAGGCGAGTGGACTGTTCAGCCCTTCAATAGCAAGTCTGCACCGATGCACACTCACGACAGGATTTGCAGGTAGTGCGCCGACAAAATCGGAAGATGAGGAAACAACATACAAATATAAGTTCCATATGTGTCCACCTTTGTCTTACTGACCAAAAAAAACCCCAAAAGACGTGGTTTGGAAAGATAAAACGGAAGTTGGAAATCTTACTCTGAGCTGAGACAGTAAAGGTGTTTAAAGACGTGTGAAATCACCAACAATCAGAAGTATAATTTAGCTCCTATCACTGTCATGGTTGCTGGATTTATGATTTTGGTGGGACAATGAAAAACACGAGGCTGCTGGTGCGGCCCAGAACTGTACATGATGCCCATTTACTAAGAAAAGAAACTCCACAGCTTTGAGTGTAACTTCATTACAAGTGACACTCGATAGTACAGGGCAAGTGTGTAGGGGTCGGTTTGGGATTGGGCCGAATTGTCAACTGATAAATGCCCATATCTATAATGCAAATTGTTTGTATAATCATACATTATTTTTAATCTTTTTCCGGAGAGAAGGATGCGACATCCATTCTTCTTCTCATAAGGACATGAAATTGTTGTTTGTTGGGTCTTCTAATGAAACATCTATGATTTCAAAAAAAAAGAAAAAAAAAAAAAGAAGTAATTTTAATGCCCAAGATTTTATAATTAAACTTTTTTGGTTGTCAAAAGCTGTTCAACATCCACAGACTCCAGGAAGAATGTAAAATTTTGATTTGATTAGTCATGGGATGCAACAACCTTGACTTTAAACCCATCTTAGGTTGGTTCTTGATAATTCATCAAACAATGAGCTTGGTCTAGACCTGCTCTTGTTCTTTGAATTGCGTCTTGGGATGATGACTGTAGTGAATTGGCGCTATATAAATAAAATTTGATTGATTGATTGATTTAAAGAGTGAGTTGACGCAGCGTCCATAGTTTCCAAAATGAATGTGCAGTTTTGATTTGTCACATAAAAAGTCTCCACCCCTCCTCCTTCATAGAAGTGGCCAATGGTTTGTATTTGGGTTTCAACTTAAATCTTCATTTGCCGATGCAGTGATTAACTGTCTTTACCAGCAACAGATTGTGTAACTGATTTTGAGCTCATGTAGAGATTTTCCACTACAAAGTCCTGTCTGTGTGGAGCTGTTGCTTAAAGACCCGAGGTTCTTAACCATCGAGTATTGTTATTTTGCCTCCTCCCTTCAGTACAGAGAGTCCTGCAGATCCCACAAAAGATATGCACAGTTGATGATAAAACCCTGAAAGTGCAGTTTTATACTTTCCCCAAAAAGTTCTGTTTATTTTGTTTGACTGGCTCTGACAAAAAGACAGTAATTCCCCTTCAAACCGAATAAGTCGGTTTCTCTCTACTTGACCTGGCTGACTGTACTCGGACTGATGAGGTGGGAATGGAAAAGGCTGGAGGTGTGTGTGTCACTCTCAGTGACGCCATGTCTCTCACACATACACATAGCGAAGAGGCAATGAGGAGAAAGAGGTCACTTGGGCCCCAACACTGTGGACAACTCTCACACCTGACGGTGTCACAACTGTGAGAAAAGTTAGTCTTTTAACTGTCTGACTTTTACTTTGAAGGAGATAGCTCTGTGATGCTGAGTCGTTGTAAAGCAGCATTCATCAGTCAGACTATTTGCTTTGTATTCACATGTTCAAGCTAATAACTGAAACACCTATATGATAAAAATATATAATAAATAATAAAAAAAGCACAATTACTGAATCAAGTCACAGCGTATGAAAAGTCATCGACATTTGCACTGATAACATGTTGCATCCATTTACAAGCCAATGCTTTATTCTTTATTTTGACCCCTATTAGCCTCCACTAAGTGGCTGCCGGCCTAATTGGTAGGGACAGCCTCTTCCAAAGGGTTTTTATAAGAGGCGTCTGATGTCCAAGAACATTTCCGGACTTAAATGACTCAGCAAGGACGTTACACACTAATGGAAAAATACAAAATAAATGTAAATGGTGTCAGATTTCCCCTCCCCCCCACCTAGTCCAAAACTGATTACTTAATCCACTTGACACTGGAGTGATTTTGTTTTCTGTCACAGTGTTGCAGTGGGACACAGAGTTCAGATTCATATTGAGATTATATTTACCCATCATTAAATCCTTCCCTTGGTAAGTCTATTGGTGCGTCCCAAAAGTAATGCTGGATTTAGAAAATACAGGATTTAAGCTGTTTACACAGATGCACCGAGGGCAACTGGAGTACCACAGGAGCGTGGGTTATATCTGTGAACTGAAGCTCTTATTCTAGTGAGGTTTGATAACAGCAAATAACTCCAGTTATTGATATTTTAGAGACACTGGCGGAGAAACTGTTGTGGGAAAGCAAACACTGGAACAGGCACTGCTTAGACCAGTTCAGTCTAATTGAGCTGTATACATGGGGGAGAAAAACGGTAGCTTACTGTATTTTCTAGGTGCGTTAGGATCAGCTGAGTGTGACATTCGTGTCCTGCCTAAGCTAACAGCCAGCTTTTTTTTTTCTTCTCAATGGGCATAAACTAGGGTGACCATATTCTGATTTCCCAAAAAGAAGACACAAATACGCGGGGGCGGAGTCACGTAGTCGCATAAAGTTAATTATGAGAGTCTTTCGGGTCGGATCGAGTGTCTTTTACGCGCGTCTAACTCATTAAGTCCATGTGGCACAAATGCGAAACTTGCGTACAAAACAGTGGACATTTGAAGGATTTTAAAAACTTCCACGTACAAACCTGGAAAGCCCCCCAAAAAGACGACATGTCTGGGTAAAAGGGGACGTATGATCAACCTAGCACAAACCCCAATATGTTTTTTTAGGAGGTGTGTCTTTTGCCCTTTTTTAGCCTTCCTTTAGCAGTATTTCTTTTATTTGAGGTTAGATGAGAAAACCATCTTGCCCACATTGTCAGTCATAACGCAAACGTCTGTAAACATGCTAGCATATGTAATCATACACTGATAGTCCAAAAGTAACATTTGAAAGTATAAACTTTAAAAATACGCTAACACTTAGAACTTATGAAATAGCTACAGTAAGATGCTGTTTTTCTGTGCGATCACTGCAAACACAAAATCTGTACTTGGTATATTTTGATTCTGCTGATGCGATTTACCACCTTCCTGTAACGTTAGCAATTGGAGGATAGTCTAGTATTGCTTAGCGTACAACAATCATGATAATTTAGCTATAATCAAGGGTCTGAAGCTACAATAAATTATCATTTTGTTTTTGATTGGTTGAAGCAGAAAAATAAATGTCACGGCAGAGAATATTTCAATGTGCACAGATATAATCCAAAACCCCCCAAATCACTGTACACCAAATTTCCCAGCCATACCTAAAACTCAACACAAATCTTCCCGCTACTCAACAAAAATCCACAACACAAATTCAGCAGATTTGACTCCAAAAATCAAATGACTTCCAACTATATCAGTCCCGTTTCGTTTAAAAGAGGAGGTAAAGAAAGATCCCAAGGCAGGGTACTGATCCAACCACACAGGTCCAGAAACAGAAAAATAGTCCTCCACAATGAAAAACAGAATAATTCGTCAAAAAGGAAAAGATGGCATTGCATTGTGGAAAAAAAATAGAATATAAAAAAGTAACCCAAATGTGAGAGACTCACCAGTCCTTGGACTGCTCCCTCTGAGCCCAACTCTGACAGCTGCACAGCTCCAAGCCAAAGGTTACGACCAGTGGAGGATTAGGTGTCCTTGGTTTCCTCACTTGGGATCAGAGGCCTCGCTCCCCTGCACCATCCCTTCCATCCCTTCCTGGAACCAGCCAAATCTCCCCTCCAAACATTTCCCTCCTGCTCCACCATTGTCCTCCATTTCCTCCCCTCCCCCTGTTCACACTTCTGTTCACCTGGCTGCAGCAGGTCACCTGACCAGGCTGGCTGCAGCTGTACAGACCACACCCCCTTAATAACTCAAACAGCAGTATCAAGGTAGGGTGAGCTTGAGGATACCACCTTGCAAGGATTTAATGAAGATAATCCACCAAATAAAATAATAATAATAATAATAATAATAATAATAATAATAATAATAATAATAATAATAATAATAATATTATTAATAGCCACCCAATCCTAATTTAGTGGCTCTGTCACATTCCAGCCTCTCAGTTCACATTAATGTGTTTAATTTTGAGCTAGGTGGCAACACAAAGCCGAAAATGACGAATAAATCAAGGTCACTTGTGGCTCACATGTTTTTGAATGAAACTAGCGTTGTCTTAACTCTGATTTCTTTTACCTTCTTTTTTTCAGCCTTGGCCTTAACACTTCTCTAAGCCAGACTTCAGCTCCCTTTCAGTGTAATTTTCCCTCTTCTGTAGCCTTTTTTTCTTCACAATTGCATGTTACTGACCTCGAAGGGGAAAGACCAGCTTTGCATGTAATTTTCATCAAGGTAAAAATTACTGGTGAGGTGAAATTTTCCAGGGTTTGGTGGTTTGAAGACAGTGATGTAAAGCTGTATTTGGTTAAAAAAGTATCACAATTGCATGTTACTGACCTCGAAGGGGACAGATCAGCTTTGCAAGTAATTTTCATCAAGGTAAAAATTACTGGTGAGGTGAAATTTTTCAGGGTTTGGTATCATACTTTAAAGAAAGAAGTTGTTCCCCCATAGGAATCCTCTCCCTAATGCTGTCAGAGTCTGCAGATACAACCCGCGCCAGACAGTGGGGGAAAAAAAGCACATTTAGTGGATTTACTTTGATCCTGCACACTTGCTTGCTAGGATTATGTTGCAGTGGATACAGCCATGTCTTGGCTGATTGCTTGGGTGTTTTCCTGGAGTAAATCCAAAATATGGTTTTAACCTACAAGTCATTTACAAATGCAAACGTAAGAAAGAGCCAATGCTGGAAAAAAATGGAATTCCCATTTAAAGCTGCATCCAAATTTAACCAAAAGGCACTTTTTTCATTCATAACTTATCATACGATGGTTGTTTGGTGGATTTCTAGATGCGAAGCAGAAGGTAGCTTATCAGTTTTCCTATGATGAGAAGAAAAATTGAATTGTTAAAGAAGATTAGTCCTTAAAGGGTGAAGCGTGGCTCAAAATCCATGTGGAGGCAGTCAAAAGTTCAGGTTTTTAACTTCTGGTGAACTTTTTCATTTTTTTTTCTTTATTTGAGGCTTTTGAATAGAGCTGATCTGTGGGATGTTTCCCATAAGTAATACATCAAAGAAAAGACAATGATGTAACTGTTGAACTCCTGCCTTAGCTTCTGAGCGAATCGCTTAAGTTATCGTTGGACAAGAATTCGAATTTACAGATAAAACTGAAAATTTACTGTCCTTCCTGAGGTGAGGAATTAAAATGATGCATTATACCATTTGGTATCGTCTTCTTCTTCTTTTCTGGTTTACTCTGTTATCCAAATGAATAAACCAACAACATTAACATCCATCTTACAACACAGCCAGTTGACACACTTCCACTTTTGGCACTTTTTTTCCCCGGTAATTAACATAATCGTCTTTGAGCGGGAGAATTTCTGGAATACGTTTTACAGACATCTGCTCGACTAACGATGTGATGAGATGCACAACATGTTAGTTTTCAGAGTATATGTGAGAGAGAGAGAGTGAGAGAGGGGGATAAGACAAAGACAGACAGAGGCTGGATATGACTGACTGACGTGGCACTGATTCACTCCACAGAGCATATTTGTACTGTCAGGCTCAGGGGGAAACCTTAATGCACTGTCAGACAGGAGAGAGGAACAGACAGAGATGTGGGCAGACTTAATAAACAAATAAATAAATAAAGAGAAGGGTAGAAGTTAGAGGTCAGAGTACCTCAAACATTCTGCTCACTCTCTCTTATATGGATATAACTAATGTATGCCTAAGTGATTGGCCAATATTGGTTTTCCAATGGGAGATACCGTCGCCAATGATTACAAAGAAGGTCAGCCTATGGTCGATGCATAATGCACAACACAAGCAGCCTTAAGTTGGCTTCTGTATTCAGGTTGGGCGTTTCTTAACTTCTTGACTTGCAGTATATCCCAAAGTTTCTCTATGGGGTTTAGGTCAAGAACAGCAATATCATGGTCTAACCACTTAGAAGAGATTTTGGCAGGTTCCAAGTCCCGCTTGCAAAGGAAAGAACCGTCTCTAGAACAATTGTTAGCAGCTAGACACATGAAATGATCTAAGAGATCTAACATATTGACATACAAAGCAAACAACAATGGTCCTAGCACAGAACCTTGGGGAACTCCACACCCAACTTTAGGTTTGATTCAGTTCTGGTTCATTTGTGACCAGGGTGGAACCCTTCTTTCACGGGTATTTCCCTCGACTCTGGACCTTTTACAAACAAAAACACTGAATATAAAATGTGACATGCTGTTGGGCACAGAGGATGAAATTTTTATCATCCTCACACTGACATTGTATGTTCTTTTTCGAGTTTTTCCCAAAAGAGGGAGATCGTAAGAAGTTCCCTTTCTTCTCCCAACATCAACTGCATGCTATCATCTCACATCAATTCATTATTAATCTTGACATGCTAATATCTAATAGCTGTGAATGTCTGGTGAGAAAACACAGCGAACACCGCCGGTCCTGCTGGAAATTGTGCTTTATAAATCATTGATGGAACAGGGCCAACTTGGCCTTAATGCTAAATTTGGCAGAAAAGTTCAACAGCTACAAACAAACAGACAATAAATTTTAGCTTTCCTTCATCTCACATCAGAGTCGTGATTAAGTAAAACCTCTAAAGTACTTGGAAAAAAACAAAACTTAATTAAAATTGGAGAGGTAAGAATTGGAGGATGATAAGACAATTTACAGCGTTCCAATTCAAGGTGTCCTCTCGGACAAGCAAATACCCATTTCTTATCTTGTAGACGGCGCTCTACATGAAGTTATGCTTGACAATCCTCTGTGCACGGTGAAAGAGTTTCGGAGCAGGGAGAGTGGGAAACCTGTGCTTGAACTCGGGCCTTTTGTCAGATTGTTTTTCCAGTGATGGATGGGAGCTGGCACATCTTGGAACTGACATTCATAGTTCGATACAGTCCATAGAGAGACGGCTTCCACTGGGGCATAAATCACAACTGTTGCTGAGGCGCGCGGCTAAGGCCCTTCGGAGGGCCATTTCAGAGGCAAGCAAGCATGCGGGCTTGAAGGCGAGAAAGTTAGACAGAGACAGAGAGAGAAAGAGAGGTGTGGACTGATGTGTGTGCACAAATGCAATTGTGCACAGACGATAGAAAAAGGCTCCTACGCTGCTCGCCATGCCCAACAAACTTCCATTTTCCACTGGGGAATCCACACAAGGGTGGCAAACCATTCAATATTATGATACAGTTAATGGAGTTTAGCTGGTGATATTCTTACAATGTCAACCGCACACAGATAAGAGACTGTTAACCTTAGCTCTTTGTTACACCCCAAAGTGCGAGAACTGCCCACAAAGGACATTAAGGTTTCATGCGAGTGTTTCAGAGGCAGTTCAGATGCACTTACCCAAGAAAGCCTAAAGCAAATGTTTTCATGACCCTGAAGGGATTAAGAGGAACGAAAATGAGTGCAACTCACAGATTTTTAAGATCCGAAAACAGGCCTAAATCAAGAGTCCTGATTTAAATCGATGCAGGACTCAGTTTTAATCCCACATCCTCAACTTGAGGGTGTGGGATGAGGGGGGAAATGTTGCCTTGAAACACCACAAATACAGATTTTAGTCGCAGGAATTTAACAATTGGCCGGACAGTGTTGCTGAACATGAATGCATAGACCTCTTTCCTTGCAATTCTGCAATAATCTACTCCATCACTCTACGCATACAGGATCTGCCAATCACTGGTGAAAACTACTGAATGGACCAGGGAGAAAATGATTCCCAGCCAAGTACTTGACCTGCGCCGCTCATGTTTTCCAGGGCTTGCGTTGTCATTTTTTTATCCATCCATTTTTCTGAGGTTTTCCTTTTATCTCTGATAGATCCTGATTTACAATTCCATTCCCATGTTCATGAATTATTCATTTGTGTGAAATGTAATTTGGTTACGCATGTATCTTATATCGGGGGCACAGAAATTACACTTCCAGATTAGAAAAATCACAGCATTCTTGACATTATTCACATCCTATTGCCCCCGAGACTTCCATTCAGCAGGTTGACGGTTGTGGTGTTTGCAGTCAATAGCTGCCAAAAAAGAGTGGGTGCCTCGTAGACCAGAGGGGCTATATGCAAAGCGTCTGCCAGCACATATGAGTATGTGGTTTTGAAATGCTTCCCGGTCTTAGATGTGCTGGATTTGAACAGAGTGCATCCGTCATCCAAAGGAATAAATTACAGAAGTACATATTTCTATTCTTTGAGCGAGGATCGCTGTGTTTGTGCCCGTACTTGTCAAGGGAAACATATGCAAAACCAGGGCTTGACAATAACTTTCACAAGGAGCACAGTACTCCTAAGTTGAAAAAGTAAGAAGTAGACAAAGAACTTAAGAGGCACAATGAAAATTGATCAAATAATGTGTGTCTTATTGGTCGACATAAGTACTATTACATGGAATCAATTTTAGGTCTTTTGGTTACATGGCATGAAAGTTATTGAAGAAAATGTTCAAAATTTGCCTTAAATTTAATACCAAAAACTTTAGAGGACAAATTAGGGAAAAAAAAAAATAGGTGTGTCTAATTGTCTGACCGTAGTACTATTATTTGAAATCAATTTTAGGTCAATTGGTCACATGACATGAACGCTATTAAAGGAAAACAGCCTTTTTTTGAGAACATCAACCGGTAATTTATTGATGGTCCCTTATTCAACACCCGACATTGACAGCGAGGGTGCCGATAGAATTAACCGTGCTGCCGTTGCTGTTCCCTGTTATGGAGAGTGAGACGACACCTGCAGATCAACAGTGAATGTCTGTCGGATATCCAACCTTAAACTAACTTCACCGCGGCATTTACATGAAAAGACATTTGTTACCTTGGCTGATTTTTTTATACGCACATGTGCCCCTAAATACATTTTACAATTCACACACATCTATTTTTAGTCGCAATATATATTCATATACTCATATATTATATCCTTAATGGGGGGTCGATTGAGGATTCTTTTGGTCTGGGGCATTCAAGGATTTAATTCCTGCATTTAGAGGTCTTTTAAGGAACTTTGGACTCATGCTGATTTGGCGCCCCTTGTGGTCAAAGCAGCACCTTGTATGCCATTGCCGATTAGACCTGCGCATATGTAAGTGGTAGCATTTTCTGACTTATATATGTATATGTACATTGAACTTTGCCAAGGGAAAATGTTAACAAAGCTCCATCCCATGCCCCACCTTGTTTCATCCGAATACCCCGGGACTAAGACCAGCTGACAAGCGATAAAAACAAATGTACAGAACAACAGCCAATTATCTTGCAGATGGTCTGAAGTTCTTATGTAGGTCATGTGGAGGCATAAGTCTTGGTTTGAAACAGTTCCATAACCAGTAAAAGCTCCTCATAGTAGATGGGAGTTATGATCTCTGTGTGGATTCATTTGAAAAGGGTTGAAACATGAGGGAAGGAAAAATTGGGTCATCAACATTTTCTCTGTTAGCGTTCGAATCACAGCAACATGGGGAAAAAAGGATTTGAAAAAGCAGTTTCTGTCTCATGCATGTACCACTTCAGAGAAAAAAAAGGCACTGCAGCATTGGTCAAGAGGACTATATCTCGGTGCTTTAGAGGTCTCGAGTCACTGTGCAACTGTTGCTATGGCAAGTGACTTGAAAACCCCACCGGTGCATGGTGGGGTATTATCAGAGGGTGAGAGGTCATTATTTGCCAGTGAGAGCTCATTGAGAGCTGCCAGGCTGCAATGTGGGAGCTCGTACCCTGGGGAATACTTTGCACTCCGAGTTGAGTCAACTCTCCAGTGCTACACTCCTTTCTCTTTCTCCCTCCCTCCAATATGACACACTTTCTCATCGCGAAATGTCAGCGGCGTCTCAAGAGGGACGAGAAGAAGAAGAGGAGGAAGGCGGTTGTTCCTTCTTCTTCTTCTGAAGATTAGTTTGGTTAAGTTCAGACTGTCTCAAAGGCTGGTTGCTCAGACATAGGGGTCTATAGGGAGCGAGAGAGGGGAGAGATGGAGCGTGGAAGACAGAGAGAAAAAGGGGAGAAAGAGATGAGGGGGGGAGGAGGAGTTGTGGCAGAAATGGAGCAAATAGCCCGAGCAAAGCTGGCCCAGGGAGTTCAATATGTGCTTGAGAGGTTTGCTAATAGGTCGTTGTTCTTTATCGCCTGGATGAGAGCAGCTCACGCCAGCAATGTCAAACCCACATAGTTGACTGTACATTATCTGTGTGCATATGTGCATGACTTAACATTGGCAACCGGCTAAAAACACTTTTTTTTTTTCCAACTCAGAGGCTCATTGCACAATTAAAGTAACTGGCGTATCCATCCTGGCACAGGCCGCCCCTTGCAAAACATATACAGACATGCACAGGCATACTCACAGACGTTTAGGGTGCTAATGTAAGCCTGCGTGTTCTCTCGGCTTAAACGGTGTCAGCGATGGCTCCCACCGTGATACACAAATCTGGTGGTACTCATCATCTGGTGCTCCCATCTGTTAGCCTGAGACACTGCCTGTCTGAGATAACGTGGAGCATGTGTACGCCTGTGTGCACGTTAAAGTAATATACAGTATGATGAATGCTCTGTATGTATGCGTGTGTTAGACATATAGAAGAAAAGAGTCTGTGTATATTTCCAGAAGGGGGGATAATGAGTTTGCAGATTTGAGAGTGTGTTTCTGTGTCTCCTTTTTTTTCGCCACTTTCCCTTTGGCTAAAGCAACATGCAGGCAGATCTGATATATTATTCAGCGCTTTACGTAATTCCGCCTGCCCCAGTTTGCAGAAATAAAGACTGATAACCCTTTAATTCTTTAACACCTACACAAATACGCTCATGCAGAAACACGGTGACCCACAAAAAGCATCATATTCACGCCAGATGAAGCCGGCAGGTGAGATTAAACTCTTGGCTTTGGCGAGATGTGCTTTGGCAGTCAGCTGCGAGTGCATATCTGTAAAAACCTGCATCCAATGTCCCTGTCTTTAGAATATTTGATGTACGGTAACTGGATTTCAAAATAGCCTTTATTTCTAGACATTATATAATTAGATATTACATAATAACAGTACACAATACTGAGAAGTGTGGCTGACAGAATGAGAAACAACCTGTTTTACAATTCATATGTGCCCCCGGACTCCATTTGTGGCTACAACTACTTGTTTCTATGATATATGTCTTATTTATCCATGCTATTAAAATCACCTCATTTGGAGTTAAAATGGTCATTTACTGAAAAACGTGTATTTTTACTGAGAAAGACAGTATTCGGGTGTCTCTGTACTTCGACCCATGTTTAACCATACTTTAACCCATGTTTGACAATAGTTCTACCTGTATTTACTCACACTTTCACCTATAATTGACTCCTATTTGACCCATACTCCGACCCATACTTAAGTACACTTTTACCCATGTTTGACTACAGTTTGACCCATATTTACCCCTACTTGACCCATACTTTAGTATACTTTGACCCATGTTGACTATAGTTTGACCTATATTTGACCCCTATCTTACCTACACTCTGACCCATACTTAAGTATACTTTTACCCATGTCTGGCTACAGTTTGGCCTATGATTGACCCATTCTCTAGACCAATACTTAAGTATACTTTGACCCATGTTTGACTATAGTTTGACCTATATTTGACCCCTATTTTACCCATTCTCTTACCCATACTTAAGTATACTTTGACCCATGTTTGACTATGGTTTGACCTATAATTGACCCACTTTCTAGACCAATACTTAAGTATACTTTGACCCACGTTTGACTATAGTTTGACCTATATTTGACCCCAATTTGACCCATACTCTGACCAGTACTTTTGTATATGTTTACCCATGTTTGACTATAGTTTGACCTGTATTTGACCCCTACTTTACCCATACTCTTACCCATACTTAAGTATACTTTGACCCACGTTTTACTATAGTTTGACCTATATTTGACCCCAATTTGACCCATACTCTGACCAGTAGTTTTGTATATGTTTACCCTTGTTTTACTATAGTTTGACATATATTTGACCCCTATTTGGCCCATACTCTGACCCCTACTTCAGTATACATTGACCCTTGTTTGACTATAGTTTTACCTATATTTGACCCCTTTTTGACCTAAACTTAGACCCGTACTTCAGTATACTTTGACCCTTGTTTGGCTATAGTTTGACCTATACTTGACCCCTATTTGACCCAAACTTAGACCCGTACTTCAGTATACTTTGACCCTTGTTTGACATAGTTTTACCCATATTTGATTTTACTTTCACCTATAACTGACCATACTTACATACATCACCATACTTTTAAAGATACTTCTCGATTTGACCCATACCTGACCTATACTTGACCATACTTAGACCTTTATTGCTGATGAAATTCTTGTTTTTCTGATTTTGCTATTTCCCATTACGAAGAAAAAGGCTAAACAAACAGCAACCATGGGAGGTAAGAAATGATGCCAGAGTGCAAATGCAGGAAACAGAGGTTCATCCAGTCCTTGAGGCTGGCTCAAAAAGCAAATGAAAACCCATTAGAGTCCATAGTAAAATTATTTTGTTTTAAATAGAATTCCCCATACTTACAGCTCCGTACAAAAATGTTTTTTGGTTGTTGACTGTGTTCATGTCTTTTCAACCTGAAAAGACATAAATGCTGTCATTGTAATGACAAATGACTGCTTTATGTGAGGCATGACCAAGTTTTAGGACCACCATACATCAGAATTGAAATCACAGGAGTGTTCCCCATTCTCAGCAAAACTTAAATTTATGTCCATGTCCTGCAAAATCTGTGATAGACACCCTTACACAACAACAATGTAGAAGCTTCTGCATTTTCTGCCAATCACACGGCATTGAAGGCATTAGACATTTTTACATAACGGTTAACAAAGCAGTTCTACCTTCATAGTTTACATAACGTCCACACACGAATCTAAGAACAATAACAGCAATATACAACAAGTATAAACTGGATATAAGTTACGTAAGTGATTAAACTGAAGCATTTCTTTACCTCTGGATGGATGCTGTTTGATACAACCTGTTTCTGTGCTACTAAAAGTACCAATTAATCTAAAGCCAACATTTCTCTAATCTTTTCAAATTGAAAAATTACTATGGTGTTACATCGCTTGTATATCTCAATCAGAAAAGAAGACATGAGGAGAATAGAGCATGCAGAGGCTTTTCAGCTCCAGCTCTTCAACCTTTTACCTCAAAACGAAGCTATTTGAAAATATGTGACATTGTGTTATTTAGACCTTGATGTCTCTGAGTGAGAACTGAGCTGAATAAAATTAGTTTTTATCATGAGAAAGACGTGTCGACTTCTTCTGTACAGTAGGTCAATGATAGTTTTAAATACAGCGAGGTCAGGTAATTAAAATGAATTGTAAAATGAGTACAATTTTGATTGACATCTCCTTTGAAGATTAGACAGCACTTGGGGCTTGTTTCCAAGGTAACCTGTGCACTAGTTTCTGATCTATACTCTTTTTTTTTATTTACCATGAATTAACATTCTTATATAAAGCAAGGACAGAACTTTAGTACATTGGATCAAATGGCATGCTAAATGCTGAAAATAACACTGCAGTGGTGCCTTTCCTGTCTTGCTGTGGACTCACACTGTGTCATCACGGGGTGCTTTTGCAAAGACGTTTGGCTGACTATGTTGTGTGCTTTGTCAAACAATGAAAGGGAATGTGTCAACAGGAGAGCAAGAAAAAAGAGCAGGAATACACACAATGGGTCTGTAGTAGTGAATGTGTCCAGAAAATTAAACCAAGAGGGCCTCATGGAAAAGGGTTTGCTGTAAGTCCTGTTACTTTAATGGACTGTGTAGTGGTTCTTTTTCATCCAAACCCTGCTCCCTACATTCTTCGAAAAGCTGCATTTACTTTCAGGTATCACAACTTAAGAATACAACAATAAATCATATATCACAACTATTTGGCTGTCATAAAGTAGTGATGTCTTTTTTAAAAGAATGAAATACTGATATGACGCTAAAAACAAGCACACTGGGGGGTTTCTTTATCTGAGTTTCTTCAGAGGTAAAAGGAAGAAGCAGCAGCTAGCTAGCTAGCTGTAGCAGCCATTTTAAAGATAGTTGGACACTTTGGAAACTGATGTTTAATGTTTGGCGAGGCTAGGTTGTGCCTCTATAAGGGGGTGACTTCATTAAATATTTCTAATCACTATTATGGACTATCTTTTCAAAGTGTCATATACCTTATTTCAAAATAAGAGCATGATTTACAATACAGAATATTAAAGCTACTTAAACACAAGACAGTAAAATAGAAGTTTTACTGGCCCAGGGTTTGACTCCAGATTACAGGGATGGGAGAAAAAATCGATACAGCATAGTCTTGCGATATTTTGTCTGGTGATATATCGTATTGTCTCATTTACTAAGTATCAATTTTTCAAATTAGTTGCTAATATGAAGTCAAATCTATGACAATGGAAAATAAAATCAACTGTTTGGCCAGTGAGGTTGGCAGAGGTGGCATCATAGAGCAGGAGAAAGCTAGCGCAACAAATATAAATATATAAGGTTTGCAAGATGTGCCACATGAAAATAAAATACAACGTAAAGAAGACAAAAATAAGGGAAAGACAAATGCTAAATTACCTGAACAGTTGAAAAAACTATTGTCTAAATTGCAAAATATTGTTTTGCAATACTCACTGTTTTGAAAAATGTTAATAATTGCAATAATATCATATCGTGGTGCCAGTGGTGATTACCACCCATACCCGATTATGGCCCCCTTTCCTGATTCTGCTCAATAAAAGCCTCTAAATATAACTCTAAAAATGTCAAATTAAAGCATCACAAACAACCTTGTTATAAAGCGAAGCAATCTCTTCCTAAAAGAAATAAAACAGTGAAGTTGTCTGTGTTGTCTTTGTTTAACGTATGATCTGATATCTTCCCGCTAAAGTTTGCGTCGATTGTTTTGGTGACATAAACAGTTGTGATGAGTTGAAAGAGGGCTTGTGGCCACCTGTTACAGCGCAGGTGGAAATATTTCTGATCAATAATCAAGTCTTACCTGGTGCTTGCAAACAGGGACAATGATAGTAGCCTAATAAAATCACATATTAGAGCTTTAACTGTGCATGTAAACAAACTGAGCGTCAAATTGAAAATGCACCGAGTGTTTTAGGATCCTGTAGTCTTAAAAATCAATTACATTCATATGGACAGTATTAAGTATATATGAAAAACTGTATGTTTGTGTAATGAATTTTAACAGTGGGGAATCCCTGAATGAGTCCCTACATGTAAATGCACTCATATCCCTCCCTCTAATCCACATGCATGCTGATAAATACTGCAAACTGGCTCACAGACACACATGAACATACTGTACGAACACGCGCACACAAACACACAAGTTCAGCTGTTTTGGGTCAAATCCGCATATGGGCCCATAATCTGGTCTCACAAGGTGTTTGGACTTATCTTTAATTCAGCAGGGGAACAGGTCTGCCAGCTCCTTGATTGCTTAAACCACATTATCCTTCCACTCTGCATCCTAATGAATGTCCACCAGGCAAAGAGATGTGTGCATGTGTGTGCGCCCGCCTCGCTGTCTGGGTATGCAAGAGTGTGTGTATGTGCATGCATGGTAGCGGTTCCCTCGCATGTGTTGGCTGTCTTGTGTGAGTGTGTGGACACACGCCATTGGGTTCCCTGGAACGCTTTGAATCTTCATTATGTTTAGCTGCGGGGCACAAAAACAATTTATAACTTCACGAGGTGATGTAGCCACTAAATGGAATCTTTTGGGGGGGGGAGACGGCTCGTCTGACATACCTGCAACCATCTACCTCGCCATGCTAAATGGTTCATCATGAAAGCGGGATATTAAAATGCCTTCAGAGCCCGTTTCCTCATGCTGCAATAATTCTGTAAAGTCAAAACAAGCTCATTTGGATACACCGAGCTGAGTGTTTTACATGAGCTTCCAGCTAGTTGTTTGTGTCAGCTTGTCATCCTCTGATTAGAAAAATAAACACAGAAGTAAACCCTAATGTGTGTTTTTCCTCCGTCTTAAGTCAGAGGCACTGCATTAGCTACACAGCAGGAATATTTGAGCTGCTGCTGATAAGTGAACTATTACAGAGCTAATAATTGGGGAGGTTGACATTTTCTCACAGTTTTACTCTGATACTACATTTCACTTTCTTCCCTATTGGCACAAAGTAAGAATGTTTATTTTAAACTGCATTGTGTCCCAAAATCACTACTTTGCTCTAAATCCAGAGGTCCAAAGGTGTGCTATTAATGCACCTTGTTGAAACCCCCATCTCTAACGGCCATCTAACCCTCAATTTCCACCACGTCCAGAACGGCGACGAAAAGGCAGTATCCACTGATTGCAGGTGATTGTAACCATTCAAGTTAATGTGTCAATATCCACCAGCTTCTTTCCATTCTGCAGTTGATCACAAGAGTTCCGGACGCCGGTGCATGCTGGGTAAATTCAGCACAGGTTAACCCGTGCTGGAAAGGAAGTTGGGCACAGACACAAAATAAAACATCCAGCTTCTTTTCAAAATAAAACACTACATGTTTCAGGCGGATTGTATTTCACACCATGCAAATGTGCGGGGAAGAAGAAGTGAAAGGTATTTAGACAGCATTTCACCCTCATGACACCATGGATGAGGAGATGCTAATAGTTTATATGGTTATGTGGCTGTCTTTATAGAGACAACTCGTTATCGCACGATTGCTCGTGAATCCGCGGGTTCTTGTGAGTTCTCGCGATTCCCGCTGTCTGTAATCCACCACGAAACCTACCTCACAAATGGATCCAGTGGGAATTGGCGGACGGCAAAAATCGCTGCGGAAATCCGGGGTTAGGTAGCAGATCCCTGATGGTACCAAGCATCCCCCTTTTTGGTTGTCATAGCTTCAACATTTCAACAGGGTTCTTACATAGTTGGAATTTACATACTTTTCCATACCCTACTTTTTAGAAATATTTCTAGAAATGCCCACTTTTCTATTTTAGAAAACAGTATTTTAGAACTGTGGTAATAGTCTTTATTTTTCATTTTCCATACTTTTTAAGAACTAGAAATTGATCAAATTTATTCCATACTTGTGTAGGAACCCTGCATAAAGATGAGAAAAAGAGAAAAACATGAGAAAAATGTAATGTTTTTAGTTATTTACAATATGCGATTGGATTGCATGTAGAAAAATGCACAAATGAGTGATTATAATGTCCATTTATATCATGGAAACTTTCACTGATATCCAATCATTCTTGGTTAATGCAACATTATCTACACTCTTCAGGAGTTCCAGTCTAGTTGTCCTTACTGTTTCTTTTAGTTCCTTTGCATCAAACTTTAAACCACATGTGTGACTGTACATCTTAGTCATGGTGACTCCCACTGACATACAGTGATCTCTAAGTAATTCAACAGCATTCACACTCTTCAGGAGTTCCAGTCTGGTCGTTTTCTCTGTTTCATTATATTCCTGCATGTATGACAGGATAATTAGCTGTAAATGAAGCATCACTTCTCTACCTGAGAATGTCCTCTAAATCCATGTCCATGTCAACAGGCAGAACACATCTATGTTGTCCAGTGACGATTCATTCAATAGTGATCTAGGCTCATCTTTGGAGCACTGATCTAGGTACTTTGGGGCTTTCCTCTCCTGGAATGACTTTCTTCTCTGCCCCCCTTGGACCACAAAAAGAGGGATGTTTGGACCAGTTTAATTTCCTTCACAGGTCATCATGACTTGGCTGTCTACAGGAAGTGTTTGCGCATCTTCTTCTTCTTCCAGGTTTTTGTTTTTCCCCACTATCTGATGGACTTTGACACCCTTTTTCGCCTTCCCTGCTCTCAAATTTGTACCTGTTTTCTAAGGACCTCATAATGGCACCATCTGTATCTTTCCTGGCTAAGGGGCAGTCTTGTACTCCGCCAAGAGGTGCCTCCCTCTCCGCATCACCCATATGTTGGGTCTTCCCTCATTCCCCATCTGTGCAGGTTTGTTGGAGTAGGTTAGATTTCATAAAAAACATGATTACGCATTCTAGATTTGCTAAAAACAAGAGTTTGAGCAGAAAATAAAGACACGATGAGGAATGATTGATGATATATTCCGCTTCAAGTTTACTGTTTGTGTCTTATTAAGAAGGGTGTGTGTGACAGAAGGGAACCAGCGCAGCTTCGACTGTGTCTGAATTCTTCAAACAGAAATAGTCTGCTGTGAAAAAGACTTCTTTTTTTATTTCCAGAGGCTGTTTCGTGGTAGTCTTAGATGGATTCTGAATTCGAGTTACACTTTGGCTTCCGGGGGTGGGATGGGATTGGATTCAAAAGCATAGCCTACATACAAATAAGCATTTAATTTAAGTTCAAAAGTGAGCTTATGCCATCGCTGCTCGGGAGGCGAGATCTCTCATAAAAGATGGAACTCTGGACGGCGTGAAATGGATAGAAAGAAGAAGACAGCACCTCTTTTTTTTTAACCACAGCTTTTTATCCCACATTGACTTCTCCTTACATTTAAATTGAGAGTACATTTACCACGCCTGACGTTAATTAGCTCCGTAGTCTCTTCCAACCATAACTGGCAGCTTCAGAGTGCCAGCAGATGCGGCCTTAATATGCATGTGTGTGTTTGTCTTGGCTGCCAAGATCCGCAGCAGATGTTTGTGATGGTAAACATGTCAGGTTTGAAACCGCAACTGCCATATTTCCTTTTCGGCTTAAGTTTAAAGAACTGAAACTCCCGGCTGACATTATGCATAATTATGTGGTAAGTGGGAAACTTCATATAGGGTTCAGGGCGCTGTCTGGTACGGATATTAAAACATTAATACGCAGCGTTTGCCTCCAGGCTGACAGTTACGACTCAATATCAGTATCTGATTATCTCATGAGGATTAAACGACATGATGAGTTACAACATGCTCATTTATTTCTCATGTTAAAGGTGTAGGCAGGATCTGAGGAAGTGACGGTTTTGGGGAGAAATGTCGATTAATACTTCAGATAATTAGAAATGGGGCCCAGTAAACGTGAAAGTAAAAAGCATTGGTGCTACTGTAGATGCCAGCAGACTACCAGAAAACACAATGTTTGCTAGTTGACTTCTACAACTAGAATAAAGTGATAAAGTGGTAAAGTGGTACTACGGTAAGATCCCTAAGTGTCCCAGAAGCGTTTATGCTTCATTGATGTTGACCCGGCTTTTTAGCTCTTGTCCGGTCTACCTCCGTTTAAAGCGCCTGTTATTCCGCCAGAGTCTCCGGTATCTACTTAGTTTTCTTGCTTGTGTTGGCAGTTGTGGCCAAAGGAGGATTCAGACAATTTTCCGTACTTTCTGGTTGGTTTCTACTGTCCGATATCGTAGCATGCTAACTCGTGAATGTTATTCAAGGACATGGAGCGTGCCTCACAACATGAGGGAGCAGCGTCTGGCTTTGTTTACAGTCAGAAAGAGCGGGCCGCTCAAAAATTTCAAAATGTTGACTACACATATTTTTAAAAGCAGGCTCAAGACCCACCGATTTAATTTGGCTTTTAACTAATGTCTTATTTTTAATCCATATTTTTATCCTATTTTTTATCTTATTTTATTTCATTTATATATTTTAGTCCTTATTTTACATATTATGTTTATTCTATTGATTCATATTATTTTTAAAGCTATTTATCAGTATTTTATCATTTTATCTAGTTTGATGTTTTTAGCTGATTTAGTTTATATTTTTATTGCATTTCTCCAGTGTTTCCTCAGTAGGGGGGGCCACCTGTACTAACTGGTTCTGTCTAGGGTTTCTCTGTACTCAGCAACACGTGTTTAAGATTGTGTGTGTGTGTGTGTGTGTGTGTGTGTGTTGGGGTGGGCTGGATATGGGGGGGCTCATTGTTTTAAATTGTTAAGCATTTTCTGCTGCATTTCTTTTTGCCTGAAAAGTGCTATATAAATAAAGTTTGATTTGATTTGATACACAGACATAACAAAACACAGCAATATCATCATATTCTCAAATGTCACCAATAACTAATAGCTATTGACTGATATTAGAAGCTTTTTTGTTTATACACCACAAAAAAAGATGCTTCTATAACAGAATCCTGCCTACCCCATGTTTAAAATGGCGAATTGAAGATTTTTTGGGGTTCAAACGTACACTTGCATAACAGATTTTAGAATTGCTCGCTCTCTGCATATTCATTGTAAAAAATCCATTAACTCAAGCTGAATCAAGAGCCTCCATTGCAAGTTAGGAAACTGTATTTACTCATCTCGCTCCCATTTGCATGAATTCTGGTAGCCGTTTGTTGGATTTACGTCGACACTGCGCTAACATTCGATGGCTGCACGCTCGGTATTAAGACATTAACTCCCCGGCTCCAGGTAATGATCAAATCCCGGCAAAAACATCAAGCATTCAGAAATGAGCTCTTCATCCATTACTGTGTAGTTAGTGATCATTAGCTGAACCCTCTTCCATTCCAACATTTACTAAATTCTAATTTCATGCTTTCCAGAACAAGCTTTAATTTCCCCAAAGTCTCCAACCACAGCCTTCCCCCCCCGGAGAGACATGTACAACATTAATGCAATTATTACGCAGGCATATGCTGCAGTTGTTATTTTGGCACTGCGGGGCCCTGTGGGCTAATAGGCCTGTCTGTTGCCCAGATGCCTTCGTGTATGATTGTGTGTGTTTGAGCGTGTGTGTGTGTGTAAGGGAAAAGACCAGACAAAAGCAGAGAGTTGAAATGGATAGGCTTTCCTTTCCAGGTGGGATTTTGTGATGCATTCAGGGGGCCGGATAGCTTTAAACACGGCTGATTTAATTCCCCTCCTGCAGGCGTTCTTCCTCTCACAATTATTCTTTTAATAAAGTATATTTGCGACCCCGCTCTGCCTCCGTTTAAAGGTCCCACAAGTGTGTTTGTGTAGGAGGAGGTATGTTCTATCTAAACCGGGAGGACTCTCGCTCGCCACACATGAACATGCAGACCTATTAGTCATGTTCCCTGTCTGCGCGATGATGATCGAATCAAGTCCTGTGCCTCTGCCCGTACACCCCAGCTTGTGCATGTTGACAGTAACCTCCCACAGTACACTCCCAGCCCAAGGTGACGCTTACACACAGGCGTACACGCGGCACAAAAACACACACACGCACACACACACACACACACGAGCCCAGAGGGGACACAGATGACAGCTCGATTCTGGGTGAGTCAGCTTGACTGTGTCCTTGCCCAGACATGAGAAGGAGGCGGTGTTTGGCATCATCTGGGTGTATGCGTGAGCATGCATGCGTGTGTGTGTGTGTGTGTGTGTGCGATTCGGTAGAAGGCGGTTGTGGCGGAGAGAGGTGCAAAGGTGAGGAAGAAGGTGTGAAAGAGAGAAAAAGAGAGAGAGGAGACTGGGGGGCGAGTTGGTGCAGCAGGTGACTTTGGAGAAGCCACTCAAGAGTGTGTGTGTGTGCGTGTGTGTTTGAGTGTGTGTAGTGCTCCAAAGTTGCCAGCGGGTGACAATTAATACACTCTCATCTCACAGTGTGTGAGGGTAAGTGCGGCCAAAGAAACACAAACAGCATTATCACTGAGCTCAGTTTGACTTTCCCCTGATCTTGATCTCCCAGAATCCTCTTGGGTGTGAGGCTTACAATGAGAGCAGCATTTCCCTGCTATAGGGGAGGTTACAGGTTAAGTGGAAGTGGGAAAATATCTGTTTGTGCATTGTACTGTGCCAACTCGTGAAAGAAACAGTCATGCTGAAGCCCCATTCATACCAACGAGTGATTTATACTGATAAAAGCCACTCTGTGTAAATCCAGACATGAGGTGTATCTTCCATTTGATTTTGCAGAAGGTAGGGGGATACCGCTGTGGCATAATACGGTGCGCTAATAGGGACAAAAATAGCACAAAGAAAAACCTCCCAAAACTCGCCAATTGCTCCCAGAAGGCAACAGTAGTCACCGGATTTGCAGACTGGGACACTTGGAGCCTTGGAGTTACGAATATTTACGCCCAATAATGCAAATTTATGACCAAAAATGACGGCGACTTCTTATTCCTCCATTGTCACCTTAGACACAGGCAGAGGAGAGGAGTCTCGATTTCTTAAGGGACCCCTACAGTAGAGCTGCTGCTCCTCTTTTGCACACAAAGGAGGTGTCTCACGAGGATGCTTCATGAGTGTCTGCCATTGGAGTTATTCTGAGCACAACCAACTGGTGGAAGGACCCTTGGGTCGTATCAAAATATGCTGGAGGGAAAATATCTCATCAGGCCTGGGAATGCCGAGGGATCCCCCGATGAGGAGCTGGGAAACGTCACTGGGGAAGCGAGGCTAATTTGCTTATTGTAGTGCATCCCCACACAGAAGAAGAGGAGAGGAGCTGAGTGGATGGATTTCCAGCATTGCTTAGACTTAATAAGGGTGGACCAAGATGAAATTATGACCCCAACAATTCACTATATATTATTATCCTGCTTCATATGTAGCTGCTTAATGTTTGTTTTCTTCAATTTGGTTGATTCCCCTTTCAGTCAGCTCCTCGTGTGCTATTTTTGCCGACTTCTTGCTGGTCACTGGTCGGCTCTTAACCTCCAATCTAAAGCTAAAAGCTACATAAGACAGGTTTAAATTAGCATATTTATCTCATTTTCATCTGAAAACACATCTGTAAAGGCACATCAGGGCTCAGTATAAAGGGAAACAACATGCTCACAACAGGTTGTTTTGCCTTTCTGGGGTCTATTTCCTGCTAATTTGGATATAACTCAGTGACCGTTGAGCCTCTACTATATCTGAAAAAGCAATGTGATTTTCCAGTTTCGGTTTTTGCAGGTTAACTCATGTTTAATAAAGTAAACTATGTTCCTTTAAGCTGTGTTGTTACCTTCAGACAGAGTTAGTAGTTCAAAGTCCTGTTAAAGTCCACATGGATCAGGGATTGACCATCAGATTGTTCTATGTTACTGAGAAATCCATAACCAGGAAGTATTTCTCATCTATACGAACTGATACACAGTCTGGAGTTGGCATATTTCAGTTTCAGGAAATGACAAGAGTGAGACTTTAGCGTTATGATGTGTTCGGTCGGCTGCAGAGATTTATACCTTAAGACTGATGTCCTCACCTCTATGTCAGCTGCTCTCCCTGCACTGTGGCCTCCTAATGCTCATCTTAATCAACCAGAAATTACAAGCGGGTTTTAAATGTCGGCACTGTTGTGTGTGAAAGATAGATAGAGATGCCAAGACCTGCCTTATGTTGCTTCTGATTGGTTTATATTGCGTGGTGCCTTCAGTGAATGGTTAGACATAGGCACAAAGGGCTGATGGATTGGGATTGGTTAGCTTGGTCAGTCAATCGAACTATGGCAAGCCAAGTTTATTTTCATGAAAAACATAAATACAGAGTATTGAATGGGGAAAAATAAGCGAGAGAAATGTCAGGTGTGGCGTGTGGTGTGAGAATGGCGTGACGCTTGGCAGCTCTGATATGGTGTTTTATTTTGAAATATACCAGATAACGTGCAGTTTTCTTGCTTGACATCCTGTTTAGAACAATCATCTCTGTGTAGATTAACACATTGGAAGCACAGAGCAGCATAAATAGACTTGTCGCTTATCTTTAGCAGTGCTGCTCTTGATACGCTTCTGATACGGAGCTGATACGCGTCAACCTTGTTGCTGAGTGATACATGCTCAATAAGGATCCTGTATGTTTTAGCCTTAAGCTTCAAATACAGCCTACAATTGACGAAAAACATTAGTGACTAACTTTATTTGCACTTTTATTCAAGTAGAGTGGAGCAAATAGAAAAACTGCACCTTAATTTGACAAAGAAAAAGTTTGAACATCCCGGTAAAGTCAAAGTTTTATCAAAATCTTATGAATTATTTGGTTCTCGGGGGGAAATAATGTTTTATAAGAGAGTCAACAAGGCAGCTGGGCCCAAAGCCAAAGTCACTATTAGATTCTTGACAGTCTAATTAACGGAAAAATCTCCAAAGCTTTATAATGTAATGACTTATAATATTATAAGTGTATCACCCTTAGGAGTCATGTCACAGAGAGTCTTATTCATATGCTAATTTGGTTTGTAGTCAGCTGTGATTGTGGCCTAAAGGATGACAGACAGTATGACATCTTTTATGCCTTACAGGAGCCGCGCACGCCGGTTTTGTATTTTATTTAATAGGAAACGCACAAAGAAAAGAGAGATCTAATGTGGCAGCGCCATATGCCAAAACTACGAACAATGTCTGCTCCACATTGATTGGGCATGTGTGTTATTTTTTTCCACTCAAGCACTTGAAGCACCTTTAAAAATAATACCTTTTTTTTAGCCTTATGATTAACAGCTCTGCACTCCCCTAAAAGACACTTCAAGCGCCATGTCATTCAATGTCAAAACCGTATTTGAAGCTGAAAATGTGAGGGCAATCACAAGAGAGAGAGAAAATAAAACAACACAAAATCACACAGAGGCTGAGATAATGGCTCCGTGTGAGACAAGGGTTTTAAAAGGATAGCTGTACTTGAACGCTTGCTGTTCTTCAATGATGAATTAGTACATTTATGTCTGATACATTGAAGTGCTAAAGGATTACGTGGATTAACCAGGGTGACAGAATGTAGCAAAGATGTCATCTGGGGACAAACCCTGGAGCCGCTCCGTGCACAGTAATACAGAGAGGCCACAATGACGGCACACGTGGTGACTCTGATGAAAATATGCGCACATTTTCTCCTTCTCAGCTGGAAGCTTCACATCCAACAAAAACCTCATTTGAACCCGAAATCGGGGGTGACCTTATGAGGCTGGAATATGCCGCTTTAGGCGAGAATCTGGAATTCATGACCTAGAATGAAAGCGTGGAAACAGATGATGCTTTTTCAGCTGTATTTTAGCATCTCTATGTGGAAACGTTGAGAGATATGGAGACAAATAGGCTGTAAATGCATCCGCTCCTTGCTCAAATGAAACTATCTAGTCCAAGGAGAAGGGGGAAGCCTCATCTCCACCAGTCCTTTAACGGCTTTATCTTGACTAGATATTTTTCTGGAAGCTGCTATACCTCTCATTTAAAGAGTGCTGCAGTGCAAGAGGCGAATAAAAATGCAAGTTTGACATGTCTGATGTTCATAAGGGGCCTAAGAGCAGCTTTGAATGTTTCTCTCCCTGTCAGCACTAAAGCTTCGTATTGCTGTAAGGGCTTTGTAAGCAATTCTGTCTAAACTATTAACATTTGTGGATTAGTTTCAGAGAAATAAAATCTGGAAAGGAAAAGGAAAGGAAGCAGTGTGTGACACCAGTCGGTGAGTTCTGTGTGTTTTTCCAGCGGCTGCAATCTCTCGCTTTAACACCGTTGCAAGGACATTGACTTGCACAGCTGAATACCCCCTAGAGGGATTAATAAGATATGGCTTGAATAGTCCTCACAGGCAAATTGAGGCCCTTGGATCGACCTGGCTCAGCGTTTGAAGGAGAAACACGACTAAGCTTTTACACTGTCTTTCTGCTCTGTATTTAAAACCACTTTTTACTCTTTCATACGGGGTTTGATACAGGAATCAAAGTGACACTCAGAGCATTTTGAGGGAAAGATGGAAACTTTTATCTTTTGATTCTCGCACGCATCAAAGTCTTCTAACTATGTTTCTGAGAAAGTTGGGCAGATGTGTAAAACATTAATTAAAACAGAACTTGATGATTTGAAATCACTAAATCATTAATTGAAAAAATAGTGCCAAAACAACAGATCAAACTTTGAAACTGAAAAAGTAGAGGCTCAACTGGCTTGGGCAGAGTTTGTTTACCACTGACCGTCTTGTACCAAGGCACTTCGGCATGTGGAACCTGGGATTGAACCCTCAACCAACTCAACCACTGACCTACAACCAAGTCTCAAGTCTCGATCCCGTAGATCACAACATAGTTTTTCTCCGTTTCTAACTCAATCACAGGCCCAGTGTTCTGGAGTTTATTTTTATAAGGTTTTGCATCAAGGCACTTTGGCATGTGGGCAGTGGAACCTGGGATTGAACCCTCAACCAACTCAACCACTGACTTACAACCATGACAGAGCGCATCTCTATATAATCGACCTGTGAGCTGATAACAACCTGAATGGACCCTCTCCCTTTTAGAGCAAAGACCTTCGCGTTCACGAATTCCAAGAGTAGTCTCAAGTCTCGATCCCGTAGATCACAACATAGTTTTTCTCCGTTTCTAACTCAATCACAGGCCCAGTGTTCTGGAGTTTATTTTTATAAGGTTTTGCATCAGGGCACTTCGGCATGTAGAACCTGGGATTGAGCCCTTGACCAACTCAACCACTGACCTACAACCATGACAGAACGCATCTCTGAATAATCGACCGGTTAGCTGATAACAACCCGAGTGGGCCTTCTCCCTTTTAGAGCAAAGACCTCAGTGTCCAGGAATTCCAAGAGTAGTCTCAAGTCTCTATCCCGTAGATCACAACATAGTTTTTCTCTGTTTCTAGCTCAATCACAGGCCCAGTGTTCTGGAGTTTATTTTTATACGGTTTTGCATCAGGGCACTTGGCATGTAGAACCTGGGATTGAGCCCTTGACCAACTCAACCACTGACCTACAACCATGACAGAACTTACCCTTTATTTATCGAACTGTGAGCTGATAACAACCTGAGTGGGCCTTCTCCCTTTTAGAGCAAAGACCTTCGCGTTCACGAATTCCAAGAGTAGTCTCAAGTCTCGATCCCTTAGATCACAACATAGTTTTTCTCCGTTTCTACCTCAATCACAGGCCCAGTGTTCTGGAGTTTATTTTTATATGTTTCCCTTTTCGTATTGTACCATTCATTTTAAGTATTTTTGATCAATGATGAGATTTATATCGTCGGACCTCAAACCATTATCCTTTCTGTTATTTCTTTCACATACCACACACCAAAGACTACACAAGAGGTTTCTTTTTGCTCATCTTTTGATAGGGAATAGAGCAAAATAACTCCCAGCATGTAGTAAAAAGGCATTTGTCACTTTGTAGCTGTATCCAGCAGTGAAGAATGTGAATAATGGCTGTTTACGTTTACAAGCTTTTATTAGATCTCAGTACCTAGGATCAAAGTCAAACTCAGATCAGAAATTTAAGGGAAAAATATCCTTTCCTAATGCTATTCTATTCCAAAGATGGTGGGAACACAGAAGAAATACAGGGATGTTTATTATGCTGACTGAAAAGGGTCTTGGTTTGGTGCATACAAGTCCCCTCTGCCCTCCCCCAACCCTACTTATCAAGATAAGGTTTGCAGCGTTTGCCGTTATAACAAAGCCCTGGAGCTTTTCTTGTTCTCTACTTACAAGAGCTCTGATCCATGTGGACCTTCAAAGTGTTCAAATGCCTGATGGCATAATCCCCCCAGTGTGTTCTAGGTAAGCCCCGGGTCTCCTCTAGGTTGGACACGGTGGGAATAAAATCCAGGAATCGACTCAAGTGTCTGAAACACCTGAACTGGATTTTTGGGGAAGTAGAGAAACACGAGAAAGTCCGATTGGTGCAGATTGGAGCTCAAAACAATGACTTTTGAAAGTGGGTTTGAGTCTTTGCAGTGGATTCCACTACGGAGTTGTATCTATTCTTGAATGCGGTGACAACCTGGCTATCATTTATTGTTGACCTTGCCTCTTTTTCACAAAGATGAAATCAGATTTGGAAAGTGTTCTAGAGGTTTTGGGCCAATCCCAATTTTAACCCTTAGTCCTTGTCTTACCCCTAACCCGGGAATCCCACAGGATCCGGAACGGCTCTGCTCCACTCCAGACCAGCGGGTGAATCAAATACACAAGCATACAGCGCCCACCAGATCCGATCTGTCGCCGCCATTGGAGGAGGAGCCCTCGCGATATTTCTGATAATTCTCATAAGACTGGACGAGATCTCTTGAGATCTCTTTTGTTTCCCTGGGAGACATTGAATGAGATCCGCTGATCGGTGTATATAAACGGCGGTGTATAGAAACACCCACATCCCACAACCCCGGCTTCTCCAATTATCAAGCTAAGAACAGTTCAACATATTGACTTTTTTTTATTTTGAATATTAACCACATATTTTACTCTGTAGCCGCATACAACTTCCGCTGCTGCTTGTGCTGCGCTGCACTGAACTGATGCACCATGCTGGCTGGCAAAAATAGAAGTCTTGCATATCTGATCCGGCCGCTGGAGCTGATCCACAGTGGAACCGGACGGCAGACGGATTTGGTGGAATGACAAACATTGATAATAATGCTTGCGTATTTGATCTGCCTGCCGCACCGGAGCGGAGCGGAGCCGTTCCAGATCCTGTGCGTTTTGCCCGTAAGCCCTCGGTATTGTGCGAAGGGGTATCCCAGTTCTCCAAAAGTCAGTGGGAAGGGCTAAGGTCTGGGTTGTTTTCAACTGCTATTGCCAACAATAGCAAACAACGGTTCAACGTTACAACAGTAGGTGTTGTTTTCCAACTTTTATTGTCGCATCAGCCTACGACATAGCCAGCAAGTGGCAAGGCATGATAACCTAGCGGGAATCGAGTGGCGTCTCATTTCATAGGAGTGTTTTTACCCCTTCCCCTTGGCCCTCTGTTTTAAGGGAGAAGGGGTAAACGAAGGGCAAGGAATGACAATCGGGATTGGCCCTTTAAAAATAAGAATAAAAATAACTGTGTTCATCCCTGAAGGGAAATTCCAATGTGCTATTGTTGACTAGATCACGAGATTATTTGCAATTTTATGCGAAAATACTTTTTTTTTGTCTAAGAAATTGCTCATTGTCTCTCACGGCTGTGATCCTCTTCCCAGTTTTACTTTTGAGCGACACATACTTCCAAGAAAGTAATTTTTGGCACTATTTATGATGAAATACGGCGCTTAAATAACCCTAAGACCATCAAGATCTGTTTGGGCTCCATGCCGACCTTAACTCCACTTCCACTTCTTTACCTGTCGGCAACCGCCATCGTTGGGCCTCACAGACTTACTTTGATATGTAAATTAGACTGTTCTCAACAACCCTGTCACTCCTTTCAGTCTTAATTGGAGGATATGAATTACGGCTTTTTACATGGAGGTAAAATCAGCCACAAGTTGGAGATTTCACAGTCCACCAATGCTGTTATTATATCCTGCTGAAGACAGTCATTATGCAACCAACTATAACAAAGTGGCTTGACAAGATGATGTAAACACACTACGCTTTAAGTGCTTTAACAGACGACCTATACTGCAATTTTTCAGGTCGTATCAGCTCGATGTCATTGCTTTATCCGCCGAATAAATGATCGCTTGGAGCTAATGTGCGGAATACTGTCACAGCAATCCGTCAGTAGGCTGATGATGGGCCTAACCTAACCCCTACCTTTAGAGTCACGTCACCTCATAAATACTCATACAAAAGCACGCGCAGACAGACTGCTTGTTAGGGAATTTAACTTATTCATCGCTCTGTCATTATCTCTTTGGTCTCATTACTCAGTCATCTCAAGTCCCGTTCGCAAAGAGCTGAGCCTCCCAAAGGTTAAACCTCTTTGAAAACTTTAGTGGAATTAAAATATACACTTGACATCATAGTCTGATTCAAACCCTCAGAGGTTGGCTGAGTCTGCGGATGATGCTGTTCTCTCTTGTCATGTTCCTCAAGGGGAACCCATACTCTCCTCGCACACCCAGGGAACAAAAAAAAAAAAAAAACTGAAACAAATGTCAGCCCAAAGATCATCCGTCAAATTAACACCAGCGTGATGACATGATCATTTCTGGTATTTGTCAGAAACTCCATCACTGGGTTTGGCTCGATTGGCTGTGTCTTGCAAACTTAATATGCTCCGGCACAGATTCGGCTTGCCACCTTTTTTTGATTTGTATGTGTGTATCTGATAGAAAGGCACTTGTCAACAACGGATTGTCGGGATACTTGTGCGTGAAGAGCGAGCGAGATAAGTTGTTTATTGTTAGACAAACAGGACAGGGTTGTGAGAAAGGAGAGTGATGTGAATGACAAACTGGAGCTGTGGTGAAGGAATGAGCTTCCTGATTCTGGTGTGTAGTGAAGAATAGACCACTGACATATTAAAAAAAAGAGAGAAATGTTTATGGACCACTCTTATTTAAATGATACCAAGGAAAATTTGGCTGAAAACAAGCAAAATCCGAGTCACTGCCAAGACCTGCAGGAACTGAAGCTCAGGCAATACAACATTGCAATTGCATGCATCTTATATCATGCACGGATATACTGTTTGACAGTATAATGAAGTGAAGTTTAACTTGCTGGTTCTTGCTTCAAATGTAAACAAGATTAGGGTTTTCCTTCTGTTGTTTATGAGCGGCTGGCAAATGAGCTTTGGAGTGCGTCACAGCCACCTGGACCGGACTGAGCTTGAGGAAATGGATTCCTGGCTGGAAGAATTCAGGCACAGCTGTGAAACGCAGGACTTCGCCAAAAAGGTTACAAATTGTTCACGGATCTAACAAAACCGATGTGGACGAGGAGCAAACATGAGTCAGATGAGAAATATACTCCCTAAATAGACCCTCAATGGTTGATACTTGATCATAAACTGTCTATTTAAGGTTTGCAAAGCAGTTTGAAATTGCAACTATGCCACCAGCTGGACTAAAATGAGCGGAAAACAGATTTTGAATTGCAACAAGAGTTGAGACTTGGGGAAAACTTTGAAAGAAATGGCCTTTATGACTCGCTAGGAGGGAAACAAAATCCAAAAACAGTATCAGATCATAAGCAGCAACCTTTTTAAGTGATATTTAAAAGCAAACCAGACTATCAGCATGAAAATAAGCAATTAGTATATTGTCATTTTTATGCATGTGACAGGTGTGAGGGGTAGATGTAAGCCTAGCAGCTTATTTTTACATAAACATCCACAATAATTTGACTGTAAAAAGTCAGCATTGACTATTAACTATCGATGAACTGGCTTGAAGCAGCTCTGAGGTTTCATGACTTTTGAAGTTTGTGTCTCTGAATTAATAATCAATCAAACTTATGAACTTTTGGACTAATATTCAGTTCCTATTCAGGTCTGTAACTCATTTACAGAAAGAAGTTTCTTCTTCAAAATAAAAGCAGAGTTTAAAATGTTGGGAAATTACAAAATAATAGCGTGGAGAACAATCGCTTTATGAGGCAAAGTCTTCTCTACAGAAGTTTAAGTTGGAAATGGATGATGATATGTAAGTTATATATTATATACACCATGTTGCTCCACTCTTGTCTTTTACTTACTGTGGTCTTTTTAATTTAAGTTTTTCATGGATATATTATCGTTATTGTGATATTTCTGGGGCCAGTAATTGTGAGGTGATAATCTGATGTTTTGAAAGCCTTATTGCATCCAAAAGGTTCTCAGATCAAGATACTGGTAATAAGCGTTAAGGTCAATAATATGAACTTAAGCTGTTTTGACTTGCAAAATAATAGAATTTAGGAAATGCAATTTAAGATGCAGTTAAAAAATGCGATTAATCGCAATTAACTCGTGAAATTTACGCGGTACACGCGCAATACAGATGGAGGGCAGGAAGTGAGTAGCTGCTATAGAGACCAGCAACATGCCGATGTTATGCTCAGTTTGCGGCTGCTCAAATTGATCGAACAGGGAAAAAAACACTTTTATCGTGTGCCCAAAGTAGTGTTACACAAAGGGGAAAGATATAAGAAGCTGACTGAAAAACGCCGGAAAAAATGGGTTTTTAATCTCCGCCTACGCCAGTGGTTCTCAAGTCCAGTCCTCGAGCCCCCCCTGTCCTGCATGTTTTGGATGTTTCCCTGCTCCAACACACCTGATTCAAATGATCAGCTCGTTAGTAAGCCATTACAGAGCTTGATAACGAGTTGATCATTTGAATCAGGTGTGCCCCGAAGTCTTGATTGAACACATAAAAAAGTATACAGTATTGCAAACAGTCACACAGAGTATGCCAAACTTAACGTTGTACTTTAAATAAAAGGGTGAATAATCATGTTAAAAAGAGGCAGGATGCTCTGGGGTTGATGAGGAAAAATATGGTGAGAATTGGGAAGGACGAGAAAGATGTATTAGCAGAAGGCCTGGAGAAAAGATAGAGAGCCTCTCGGCCAAAGAAGAGGAATGAGACAGAGATGATAAGTCCCATTAAACTAGAACAAATGATACACAAAAACAACTGAGAAATAAGTAGATTTTCTCAAGTAGTCATTGAAGAAGTAACAGCTGCAAGGATGTCTTTCTTTATCCCCTTTTTATTACTCTTTCCACTAGGAAATGGCCAAAGAATCCCATAAAACAGTATCAACTCTGCGGTGATGCAAATAAGCCAGACACACATTGTTATTTTCTTTTGAGTGGCCCTCACCCTAAAATAATACAGTCCTGAGAGGCAGTGTCTGCTTTCTCATAAACAGTCTGGGAGTCAGCCACTCTGCTCTGATATCCTGTCAAGTGAGGCAACCAGACACCAAATGAAAACACATTACAACATCGTCATGTCTCACGGCCCGCGATGACTACAGCCAGTGTGCGGTGAATATTTGGTTCAGGATGTATGAGTGGAATTCACACGGGTTTTGCCAATGTGGGGAGGATGAGATGAAGCAAAGGGATGAGATATGAATTTCAAATCCAAATGGAATATTTCATCACCGCTGAGCATTTGAATCAGGAGGGAGGCGCGTCTATGATTCCTCGCTGAAAGAAACTCTTCCACCTCATTTGATAAAGACAAAACCTGCAGTTGGAAAAATGGGGAATCGCTCTGAATCACGGGCAAACAATGTGCATCATTTTCTCCTTGAAAGGATTGATCCAAAGTATTTCCCCTGGTCATATAAATTATTGAATCCAACAGCTTTGTTATTTCTGGACTGTTAGCTCAGGCTGAATTGATCCAAGGAAGCTGTTGACACAGGACTCAGGAAAACAGAATCCTGGGAGGTGCTTCTCAGGACACCAGCACTTAATACAGCGTAAAAAGCACTTGCTAATATTTGATAAGCACATGTCCCCAAATATTATTCTGCAATGTTTGGGATTTTCCATCTGGGAACACTATCCTCCACACCTCACAGGGCTTGCACTGCATCTCCCTGGCACCTAAGTCCGTTTTCTACACTCAAACATGCCAAAACAAAGAGGTTTTAGCGATTCATGAAACATATTCGATGCAAGACCCAACCTGTGAAAAGCACAGATTAAATACTTATCTGAGGAACAGCTTGATTTATGTTCTCTGCACGCTACATGACCGCCTTTTAAGCAGCTTAAGGGGCTGATAAAATAAATCAAACTCTTATAAAGAGAGTTTTAAATGTATGAAAATATATTCAGCTACATTTTTATGCCTAGTTAGGAGGTGTCCTTGTCATCCATAATGGACACTGATGGGAAACAAAGGACCCTTAACTTTTTATTTTAATATATTAGCCGATAAATTCACCGTGCTTAATTTAAGTCCAGGGATGTTGTAACAGTCAAAGTCCATTACTGACCATGATGGAGCAGTTTTAGTGTGCCTGAGTAAACTCCTAATGTACACGAGCACACACATGCACGCACCCACACAAGAAGACTGACACTAATATGGTCTAATTATGCCTCCGTACAAGGTAACCTGCAGCATGCTGCAGAGGCGTGATGAGAATAGTTTCTCTGTGCCTGTGTGTGGAGAAAGCAAGTGGATTCTGTTTCAATCTTATGCAGCGCTGCGACTGCAGGGAGGCTGTAATCTGCCCGACGAGTAAGTGTGTGTGCGAGGGAGTGTCACAGAGTGTCACAGGATTCAACCACATGGGGTTATCTTTTTTTATCCCTTCTTTGTTTTCTGCTTCAACGGCCCTGCCGCTAATCTCAACTCCTAAAAAGAAAAAAGCCAGTCACATAAAATACAGTTTTTTACTGCCAACTCAAGTTCTATTGCCAATAAGGGTTGAAATTCCACATGTTCACCTCACAATTATTGCACCATTTATCTGTGATGCTTTTATTTTGATATTTTTGCTCTCTTGTGAATTCCCACTGAGCAACAGACGGCTATTAGATGTCTCGTTTTTTTTAGACCTACTTTCAACCATCTACATTCTGTATATTTTTAGACTGAATTGAGACAATTATTTATTACAAAAAGCAACTGTGAGTTGCATAACTGATCTCCAAGTACTAACCAAAATAATTATGGTAGCTGTTGAGTAACATACAGTGTAGTATAGATAAAGCCCAGATTTAGACTTGGTCTAAATTTAGACGTCTAAAAACTTTCATTTTTAGACCTGTGGTAGCCTGACTCTAGACCAGTTGTCTAGGCTACATTTTGACGTCTATTAGACCTCTTTTAGACCAAAAAATGCTCAGTGGGTAGGTTGATTTGTTTCCTGTATCGTAAATACAAACCTTTATTTTGAAATGACATAAATGCTATTTCTGGGAGATTGTTAGTTATGGAACTAAATAAAAAAAAAACAACAGTCAAAAGTTATTACCCTGAAGAGGTTAACAATTAAATCTTGGAACAATAGTTATAAAAGTATCAGACTATTTTTCAAGAGGCTGCTACAGCTAAGTAGCTAGCTAGCTAGCTGGTTACTCAATCTTGAAGTAAAGATAAGCTCAGCAAGATATCAATACATCATATTTCAAAGTAGGTAGTTATTGTCAATACTTGTGTATTTAAACTTAATACTGGTGCAATGTTTCACCCTTTCTTTATCAAGTGTTCCCGTCATTGTTTAGCAGGTCCATTGAGATTTGAGGACACACTCTCATGCAAGTCATCACATGACTTTAATTTAGCTTGAAAAACATTCAGCAAGCCAACCTAATCTATCCTTTGTGCAAACAAACTCTCCATTATCACAATTAATCGCTATTGACTAGAGATGCACCGATCCATTTTTTTCCGATCCAATCTGATACCAATACCTGGGCTGAGCGTATCAGCCGATATCAGATACCGATCAAATACTACATTAGCCTTGTTAAAAAAGGGTAACAAATTAACACAGATATAACTTTACTTAATATCATTTATTAACAAATAACAAATTGCACATTAGCAAAAGAAGTAAGACTTTCATGTATTAAAAGAAAAATTAATTAATAGAAAAAAAAAAGACTGGACCAGAATGCTGGATCGGCGTCATGTATCCGATACCCGATCCACTTAATTTACAATATCAGGGCTGATATCCAATCCAAATGTCGGATTTGTGCATCCCTACTATTACCTATAATTACCTTTAAAAGTATACAAATGTGGATAAAGTGAAAATAATAATAATAATAATAATAATAATAAATATATATATATATATATATATATATATATATATATATATAATTTCAGTTATTTTGTTGCATTTTTATATGGTCCCTTGTGGCACTTTTTTCCCTCCTTTGGACATTACACAGTTAAAAATAAAAGAAAACTACTTTGATTTGTCATGTATTGCCCTAATTTTATATAATTTTATGACAAGTACTTTTTCTTAGGTATATTATTTCGGGTAAAAATCACCCAGCGATAGTGATGGTGTTAATTATTTTAGCAATAGTGTTCGAGGGTTAAAGCAGTAACCCTTTGAGGAAAGTGTAAGGTCATTTCAGGAACCAACTCCTCACTTTACGCAGCACACGCCATAATTCTGACATCTGACATGTGCTCAAGTGAGAATCATAAATCCTCCTCAACTGCGTTTTAATGGTTACATCATTCATATTTTTGAGTCATAATCGTCTGTCTCCATCAAGTGACGAACAACACGCCCTCTCTGTAAGCCTCCTGCTGCTGTTAGCTCTCTCCCAATGAGTCCCTGTGCCTGTTGTTTACTAAAGCTTTGCTTGGGTTCATCTCACCAACTCCCCCGTCACCGTCCAGTCCCTCCAGTTTCATCATCACATTCAGCATTATCATCACCCCCATCTTCCACCAGCAGCGTCTGGACTACATCGGGGATTTATTTGGTCGCAGCTCAGGGCAGACTTCTCCTCATTTCAACATCTCAGTCGAGTCGGTGCCAAGGACTTTCTGGCAGGACTTATCTGCTGTGATAGCTATTTTCACTTCAATTTCTTGTCTCTTCTTATTGAAATAACCTTTTTTTTTCTTTTTTTACATTGACAGCAATGCCAATGAAGACAAACAAGCCATAAGGTACAAGTTTCTGCATTAAAATATGATAAAAACGACTTTTCCTGTAACCGCTAACTGGTCTAAATGAAAATAATTGTGCATTAAGCGAACAGCTCATACAAGAGTGAAGCCAGAGCATGTTATTACACTGAATAATGATAGTCATCTGCACTGGTTTCTATTGTGCCTGTCCATTGCTGTATTAGGCCTGTTAACAGAGTTTATTCATGGGATATAACTGTACTGTTGACCTCATAAATGTCTGCTAATGTTCCTCTTTTGTGGAGCTGTATGGCTCAGACAGAGGAAGGTTAAATATAAGTGCATAGTGCAACCGAGATAATAAGCTATGATAGCATCCTCCGCATTGGACTCTCTGGCTCTATGTTCCCTCAAAGGTCAGTGCTGTCAGGACGGTTTGCTATTGATCTGCAGCGCAAATTTGCACGTCAGAGTTCACCAAAGTTCAACTGAGCGCCGGTATCAAAAAACTGTTGGTGTATTATTTATAAATAATGTGGGCCTTTTTCTCGAATAAAAAGGATGAAGGGCAGAGAGGAAATCCTGACATGCATGAAAAATATGCGTTTTAGTTCTGCTGAACTTTTAAACTCATGGAAACTATGAAGGATATTTATGTGTGCAAACTTGTCTGAATACAAAAATGTCCACCCTCCATAAATCTCGAATGTCGGTTAATAAGAAAACCAACAAAGTTTTCATTAAAGGCTCTTTTCACGCCTCTGCTTTTGGCATGTCCATCGAACTCTTACAAACGTGCATCGTCAGAAATGCCTGTACGGAATTAGCTGATATTTTGGGGAGGACAAGGCACATATTAAACCATAAAACTTTATACTTATTATATAATTCTCTGATATTACTGTATCTGACTTATTGCATAGAAGTCCGGGGAAACACATACATAACGAATTTACAACCTTTATATAATATGCAAAAGAAAGCAATAAGGATTGTTAACAAGGTAGAATTCTTCCATCATACGACTGAACTGTCTCTGAAATTAAGAGTATTAAAATTTGCTGATCTAGTTGAATTTAATACTGCACAGATAATGTACAAAGCAAGTAACAATCTACTCCCAAGTAATAAACAGAAAATGTTTGTTGGAAGAGAGGGCGGGTATGTATTAAGAGGGGAACGAAGCAAAACAATAGCACGGTTTAAAAGTAAATTAAAGCAGAGTATGATCGAAAAATACTTACATAAGTGATTTTCGCTTTGTCACACGTATGATATTGTATATGGGTATGGTTCAAATGAGAGATTTGAAGTTTCATGGGAATATATATGAAGTGCATATTTGTGTGTATATATGTGTATATAATGTAGGTATGGGTGTATATATGTGTACATATAAGGTCTTTGTCTCAGTATTAATGATCTGTTACTTATTCATGTTAGACTTTGGAGCTTTGGTTACTTTTTGGCAACTTAAGAAATCCTAAAATTCTAGAGACGTGTAAAAAGTCAATGAATAGGAAGGAATGAGGGTAGATATAAATAAGCTAGATAGCTTTTACCTTCTCCTTTTCGATCTCCAAAAATAGGTAAATTGTTGTCTAAGATTGTACGGTATGTATATTTGATTAAATAAACAAATATATCTCTCTCTCTCTAAATTATTTTTCTAATCAAATGTTCTAAGTTCAGACTTCGGAGATGATGTGTTTGTTTGTATTTGTTTTGTATTTGTTAACTTGGAACAAGCCTTATGTGTCAGTGTGGGGATAGGGTCCTTATCCATACACTGCAGGCTTTTTGTCCTCCAAGGCCACCATTCCTATACTGACAGGAGGGGTGAGCAAGGGGGCATTTCAATCAAGAATGTGATTATTTACAACTAAATAAACTGAGTATAACTCAATATCTCCACACATAAACAAAAAACGTCATTCGGCTGATGCCTAGTCTTAACATGTTTGCATCGTCTAATGGCAGACAATTAATAAAATATTAATAATGACTATATAATTTACTGCCATTCAATGACATTTTGCCAAAAAATAAAACAAATAGACAAATAAAATAGGTAGAAGTAATAAAATGTCATTTCTAGAAGCTTTAAATGAGGAAAAAGGACCTCAAAAAATTCTGTGTCGACCTTCGCCAGTTTTGTTTATCAGAATTCCCGCCCCCTCTTAAATCTGATCTGTCAGCGATCAAGAAGTGACCCTGATAAATGTGGCACTGCTCCGAAAAGTTGAACCAAAGTTGAAGCAACAAAAAATGGCTCAAAGCTGAGGGCGCTTTCGTGCCAAGGACACTGAACGCTGAAGGCTCTGAACTAAGTGAAATCTGAATGGGAAGTAGGCGCTTCCGGTGTTTAACAGCGAAAACAGATTCTTATCCCTCACTCAAGGGTCAAAAGAGCATACTATCCACTCATTCTGCCTCTGCCTGGAAACAGGGTTACACATTTGTTTAATTCAAAGCACTTTGCCGGCAGCAACGACACAACAGGCTGAAATTTAACTGGAGGAGGATTCACACGAGCGACTTGTCAATTTGATTTTAATCAAAACCAGAATATATAAACACAATTTTCTAGCTTGAAAACTCAACTGTAGCCATTCACAAATACTCCATGAGACCTGTGACTCGCAGCAATCTTCCAGTGTTGCCCACTCGCTGTAAAGTCGAATAACCTTGCCGTAAAAACCTTTCGCCATGGGTCTTCTGGACAACGTAGAGAAACAGATTTTATCCAGCCTCTGCTTTAAATGTAGGCCAGCTGATGCTGCGGTTTTGTACTCAGGGACATGCATTCTTCCAGATATTTTCAATATACAAATTCGTCTCTCATCCCAACCGTGGTCACGATCCGTGGGACACACTGATGGATATTAAACGCAACTCAAATGGTGTGTGGAGGCATACGACCACGAGGCGGTGATTCCAGTCTCTTAATATTTCATCGCCTTGCAGCGTCTGTGCAAGTTTATCAGATGAATAGCCCCTCTCCCGCTCTCTTCGTAACTCTATCACTCCTTTAACTTTTTGCTGAGTCTCCACGAAAAGCACCCACTCACTTTCACCTCACATTGCCTCTAGTCCTCTTATCTGCTGGCCTTATCTTCTCTCCTTGAAGTCTCTGACTGGAGCTGGTTACCCTGTCGGCTGAATGCAGAACGTTTGGACCTCTTTGCCCCTGGATTCAGTCTGGAGCGACTCTTGATGCTGACATCCCAAATTTTCAAAGTGAGGTTTTAATACTGTATTTTCACCAGGTCAGGATAAGGTTAGAATCCTGCAGGGCTGAATAGTTTCGCAGTGATAATGATTTAAGTTTTTTGGCAGTATTATCATGAGGATTGAGGAGAAATAGAAAGAAAAAAACGAGCTGGCAGCAGTTAGTTATTTTAATATATGACTGTGTGCAAGTCCTAAAGAGGGAATGCGCTTATCTCAGACGAAAATTACAAGGACGCAGCCTTGTTCCTCTATCAGACATGTTTTGTTTTCAAGTCACACATCAAAGACCTTTTTTTAAAATGAGGGAGATTAACCTCAGATAACCACTGACAATCTCATTTATCCTGCCTGCATCCAGCATAGGAGTGAACCTTCAAAAGCAAAAAGCACTCACATATTCACGCCACTCCGCGACTCCCTTGAAAAGAAGAAAAAGGAGGGTAGAAAGGGTTGTACCTGCTGGTACATTCAGAGCTAAATATTCCTTTCACATCCCCTGTAGTCATCTAACCCAGACTACGGCGCATGAACATGCCCTGTAATGCCTCCTCATTTGCTTTCTGGCTGCCTCCCTCGACAGGATATCAGAGGACAGTGGCGAACTCCCAGGCTGTTTCTGATGTACTATCACAAGCGTGAACCAGATGAGGAGCAACTTGGCACTTTTGGATGGGAGACCTTCATTTGAACCCAGGGCTTTGGAGAGAAGGCTTGCAAATGATTCCAGGAGACACAATTTATAAAAGGGTTCCTGTGCATAAATTGTGGGCTGATGACTATGAGCGAGCCAGAAGAGCAATATGTTGAACAAAATGGTTCCAGAGTACAATATAAAAGCATTTTTTTTTATAGAAACGGAACATTTCTCCAGCCGTTAACAACCTCACCTGTGTGATTTGTTCATGAAATAATTAGATCGGCGTGTGCGAGCCTTTCAACATCTGCAGAACTGGAGCTTTACTTCACTCTGGAGTTCTTTTACAAAGTGTCTCAGTTCATTTTGTTACTTTTTCCAATTTTGATTTTCATATTTTTAGCAGTCCTGCACGACTGGAGTCCAGGACTGAGATTTGAACACAAATAAACGAACCATTCTGGTATCTTTCTTTCATGTCAGGATGATTTATAAGTGTTTTAAGAGACTAAGTGGATCATTGTTTAACTGTACATGTATTTATAGTCATTATGGCAATGCAGTAAGTTTCCGTAAAGCCCTGTGAGTGATGATAAAAATTCAGTTTTTTCATTGTTTTTCATTGGTCGCTGTATTCCCGTCGCGTCGCGCCCTGGTGTGTTCACACCGGGTCCAAAGCTGCAGTCATGGAGGTCGCAGGACGCAGCTGGTCACCGCTGACCCGCTTCTCCCACCTTCCTTCTCCCTCCCTTTCTCCCTCATATATACATCCCGCAGCCCCTTCCAGATGTTGCGGCACACACACACATTGAAACATGTAGCCTAGCAAGCAGGGGAAGTTTGCTATGTTTTCAGAAAATAGTCTGCACACTGAAAAAAATAAACAAACAAACTTAACAGAAAGCCCGACATCCTGGGCCGCCTTTGCCCATGCCTCCTCCTTGGAGGTGCGGTCCCGGTAGAACGCACACCCCATGTTGTACAGGACCGGGTGATAACTCACGGCAGTGATAAGCTGCTTCTCTATTGTGATTCTTCTTCTCCTCCCCCTTGCTTCACCGGTTTGTTGACGTCAGCAGAGCCCTGATTGGCTGTCGCGGCACAGAGTCGCGGAAAATCGCTCCCAAAGTTCAAATATTTGAACTTTGGGAGTGACGCGACTTGGCGTCCTGCGATCTTGGGCGTAGGTCGCTCACGTCGCATTGCCGGCGGTCGCCAAGTCGCATCAGGTCTCGGCTGTACATAGACTTTGCATTGGGAGTCGTTGCTCAAGTCGCCAAGGTCGCGTTTGGTCTGAACGCGGCTTAAGATCCTCTGATCAGGAAACTTTGGAACTCTGTCCCTCGAGAACTAAGGACTGTGGACACTGTGGATACTTTCAAAAAGGAGTTGAAAAACCCATTTGTTTACACTTGCCCTTGTATAACCAGGACTTTGGCTACTAGTGTACTTTTTGTTGATTTTGATGTCTTATTGTCTCACCCTTTTAAATTTGATGACTGTGAAGCACTTTGTGACAACTGTTCTAGAAAGGTGCTATACAAATACAGTTTATTATCATTATTATTATTATATATTATTATTAATTATTTTATTGTGTGCAGGTCTATATTTCTCCTCTTCATTTAAGCCTGTTGTACTCCCTGAGAATGCCATCAAAAGGCCTCCATATTCAAACAAAACACACGATTTATCATTATGCAGCTCAGAAAACCTGCATGAGTAGTTTTTTAATTGCAGATTTATCACAGCGCTCTGTGACTTTCAGGTACTCATAGCCATGTCTAATTGGAGAAAACAGTGATTAGCCACTTTGGTCTGCGCCCCTTACTCAGCAAAATAGTTATAGTTGAAGGTAAAGTTTGAAACGCTTTTCTGTAGGTAATCCCTAAACTTAAGCCCGGAAATTGGATGAAGAGGGAGTTCTGAGGACAGAATCTGTTGTCTAGTTTGTGAATTATGCCGCATTATCCGTCTAATGTTTGCTGATGATAGCTGCTGAAAGTGTAGCTGGAGGAGGAGAAACCCAGACTGCTCTGGATTAAGCAATACACCGAGGGAGTTTGACTGGATTGAACTTTTCATTTATAAGACAAAGACTGTTTTTCCCCTCTTTCAAAAAGTACACAATCTCACTTGGAGTGCAAAGTCAACACAGATAAAGCTATGCAGTTTGCAGCCTTACAGCTCTATATTGCAGCAAACACAAGAGTAAACTTCACCCAAACTCACAGAAAACCTATAACACCATGTCAGTAAACTGAGCACAAGATGCTCGTGTTTACAAGCTCAAACATTCAGTGCTGGGAATGCATCAGCTTCAATGCTTGTAGGTGGAAAAATACATCTGACTCCTGAGCATCATTCGGGCAAACAGGTAGGTGTATGACGATTCATGAGTTGGTCTGAAAGCGCCTCATTTGGCAGCTGCGTTGATTCAGACAGCGAGATGTCACAATTTAGGAAGGAACGGCAGCCAATTTCATACAAGTCCCATATGCCCCGAATGATGCACCTGTTTTATGGTTCGGTGTCAGCTAAATGAAAGTTTACATCATAATAAATGACGAATTCGCCGCTAACAGCTTTCCACGTGAGTCCCGCTACCTCACTGTTTCTCCCCGCCGTCTTCACCTTGAGTGCGATTGGAGGAGAATAATCCTCAGCACAGGTGTTTTGACAGAGGTTGCCCTTGAGGAGCACGCCAAAGAGTTGGCAGGGAAACAGAGAGCGAAAAGTTTAGTCATTTTAATGGGATTTCATGGAGCAGCTGCATCCTGCATCCCGCACGAGCCAAATTCTGACAGGGGGTATTAAGACGGGTTCACACGTCTCTGCCTGTTTGTATAATAAAAACAAAGACGATATCAGGGTATTAATAACACATACAGCATTAAAGTCTGACATGAAGCCCACTCATGACAAGTTGAAACAACTCCAGCCTCAAGTTTACTTCAGCTCGAACTTTTTCCCTGTGTTCTTTGAAAACACTCGCCGAAGAGCAGATGACTCAGCGTGCACTTAGGCTGCAGATTTTGATTGACATTTTACAGCCCCACAGTGGCACTGACGGAGTCTAAGATGACCTTTGCAACTAAGTTTGATCAGTGTCTTTGGTATGCCAGTAGTAGTACATGCAGTATTTCAGACTCATAAAAAACAGCACGATTAACTGCTCCTATTAAGCGATGCAAGATTAGCGAGCGTGTTGCACATTTCAGTCGCACGCCGGGTCCTATTAAGCGGGGTACACACATGAGGATTTTTTAAACTGGAGAGATTTTTTATCTGTTACAGACCCCACACATGAAGATAAAAAAATCAGGCATTAAACAGTTTTGATCTCCACACACAAAACGATTCTGTTCCACCACCGATCTAGAATCTAGTCCTCCAAGACAGAAATCTCGCGTGATAAAACGTGATCTCACAAAAACACAGAAGAAGAAATATAGCAACAACCGGAAACACAAGACTAGGGCCCGACCGATATGGATTTTTTGAGGCCGAAAAACATCCGATTGATCGGACGATTTTTTGACAATTTTTTATGAAGTTATAAAATATATTTATATAAATCTATATACTGTATACTATATACTACATACTGTAGATTTACTGAAGGCTACTGCTCTTCCCGCCCACAGGAAGACCGACTGATCAAACTTGGACCAGAAAAGTGTTTTCAACTACTGTGTGACTATTTTCAACTATTGTGTATTTCACAAACTGGTTTATTTACCGTTGAGGCGGACCACTCTCCTCCGTGCGTCCCTGAACTGCCTGCTTCAGATCCGTCACTCTGCTGTGCTGTGAGGTAGTTAGTGGATGAAGATTGTCATGAGGTCGCTGCGCCATCTACAGGATAAGTCGGGGAACTTTTCAAATGGCGGAACATTTTCGAAGGGAAACCGAATCTTATTCTCTGCTTTTTATTTCTGAAAACATTGGTGAAAATTGGCGAGTTTTGGCAGATTACCAAGTAGTTCCAAACAGGCTAAAATTGGCTGATTTAATCAGCTCGCCGATAAATCGGTCGGGCCCTAAAGAGGACACACAAGAGGAGGGAATAATGGCGGCTTTGGGAGTACTTTTGACAGAAAAATCCTGAACTAAAAAAGAAAAAAGACCGTGGAAAAAATCCAGTGTGAACGTGGACTTTATGGTCAACTGAGCGAGCTAGAGGTGATTTGTTCTCAAATTAAGCTAATGGCTGGTGTGATTATCCTAGTAACACAATTAAATCTGGCAGCCATCAAAAAACAGACATTGTGCACGGTAATTTGTGTTTAAGCCATTCGTTTGCTGTTTATTTGTCAGCTCCTCAGTCAGCTCGCTTCTTGATTGGCTACATTCCATTTCACGTGACAATTCATGGAGTCATGACTCGGGAGTCGTCGGCTTTCCCCACACACGTGACGGACCCAATTATCGGGACGAGTTCACTCTTAATACACCTCAGACCACAGGATAATCTTAGAGGACATAAGATATTCTTCTGATTGTCGTCCTTGGTCGGGAGGGCGAAAATCTGGACAAAAACAGCCCAATTATCTTTACGTGTGTACCCCACTCAAGGTGAGAAAGGAAAGTGCAAATTGGTGCAAAAACTTAAAAGCAGTACAAGCAACACAAATACCAATTTCAATAGCCAATGCAGTCAGGTCTTTGGGGTACTAATGTAAGTACTAACGTGAGGACCCTTTCCTTGAAGGATTGGCCCAAAAGTTGGTCCAGACATCCACGATTCCTGTGATATTTCATCTTTTGCTTTGAGCATCACTCAAAGTCTGACATTTGTGGTTTTTTGGTGAAATGTCATGACATCTATTAAATGGATTGCCTAAAATTTGTGACATTCCTATTGCGCTCCAAGTTATAAAAGCATATTGATTTCTGAACTTTTTCTCGAGGACCTTTGGCAGGTCAAAAAGTCTCTATGACCCGAATATTAATTTGATTCTTAAAGTGTGTTGAGTTAACCTTCTGATTGTTTAATATGACCATGTCTAGACACTGTGCCTTTAAAAAATCCTTGATAACTCGGCCTCTATGAACTTTCAACCACTTACGCTGTACAAAAGTACCGTATTGACCTGAGTTTGACAGATTTGTTTACCTTGAAAACTTCAACATCTGCAACATCCAAAAATCTCCAGAGACTATTTGAATATAATCCCTCAAAAATAAAAGCAATCTGTGAGGATTTATGTGTGAATTTAAGGGTAACGGTGTCATTTTTGTCGTTATGTCACTCAATTGTGGGGCTACACGAGGACAGAGATGTGTCTGCATGATTGCCTTTGATTATGTACCGCAAAAAACGCACACAGACTAAATAAGATCCTGGTTCTAATCAGGATGGTTGTAATTATACAGCAGGAAGAGTCTGGGTCTGGTTGCCGTATTAGTCTGACATGAATATCATGAATTTAAGATAAAGGCTAAAGGGATTTGTGATTTTCTATTTTGTTTTTCATCTTTCCTGTGTGTATCCATGTTAAAATAATGTCAAAATATCCTGATTTCATGGACGAATTATTATTATTATTTCAGATAAAATCACAAATTGTGTTTTTAAAATTAAAGCAAATACAGAAAAGAAATATCACTTTTTTCTTTAAGCTTCTTCTAGTATCACTATCTCTGCACTTATTATTTAGAAAATATCAAAAATAAAAACTTAGCATTTATTTATTTTTCAGTGTGTCTATATATTATTTTTCCAATTAAAATCAAACAATTTCTGTAAGCGAGTTTCATATTTGAAAAAGTTTTTTATCCCCAGAAATAAGTCTTAAAAAGTTGGGGAGGGATTGGGGTTGTCTCATATTTGGGCCAATACTGCATTAAAGCTCCTGTAAGGAGTTTTTTTTAACACGTATGAAATCAACTGAAACTCATTTTGATACCTTCTAATAAGACACAAAAGTAAGCCACACCATTAGTAATAAGAATGACAAATTTCATACGGTCATTTTTAATACCTAAAAATCTGAGGGGGTAGGTGTCAACTGAGCGGCTGAAGAAAACGTCCTGTTTTACACTTATTACATCAAATATTAACAATAAATTGACTGTCAAAAGTCAGCAGGATGATATGATTATTATTTTTGTAACAATGCGCTACAAGAGCTGAAGTGATTTAAGTTCCTTACAGGAGCTCTAAATGTTAAAATTGATTGTTTAAAGCTCCTATAAAGAGTTTTTTAATGTTTATAAAATAGTTTAATTTTTAATAATTTAAAGTGTGATTTAAATGCCTGAAACTGATGTGGGGGGTAGGTGCCAGTGTTGCCTCTGAAGATTTTGTATTTTCGAGTATGTCCACAGGGGGCGCCAAACTTTATAAAAACCAGAAGTTCCTCACAGGAGCTTTAAGTTTATGTAATGATGCTTACAAACGCTAATACTGAATAGCATGCAGGTAATGCAAACTTGATTGTAGTTACAGGGGTCCTACACAGTTGGAATTTCCATAATTTTTCATACACTACTTTTATGAATTATTTTTGGAAATACCTACTTTTCTATTTTAGAAAACAGTATTTATTATTATTATTATTATTTATTTTTACTGTGGTAATAGTCTGGAAACCTAAATACTTTCCATACTTCATTTTTCATTTACCATACTTTTTAAGACCTGGAAATTGATCAAATTACTTCCATACTTTTCATACTTTTCATAGGAACCCTGTAGTTACGTTTAGTGTTGTTATAAGTTAATAAAACCCCAAAGCTCCAAACAGAGCCAATGTGTGAAGAGGTTCAAATTTCCAAACTCACATTAAAATGATGCCAAAGACTGTGATACACACTCAGGTTCTACCCTGAGGGATAAGCAATCCTCAGCCAATGCCTCTGCATACTCTCTCGGTAAATAACAGTATTTTGAATAACACCTTTTGCTGGACAGATATGGCACATTCTGGAAACCTGCTTATTTCATGGGAATTACAGCGGTATCTACCCAAAAGTATGAAAGTAGCCTAAGCTATGAGGAGAAGCAGCACTTCAATTTAAAAAAAAAACCTTCAACTTAACTTGAATTCTAACACTGTGTACGACGAGTTTTTTTTTGAGGGTGAGATGAGTTTATGTTGGTTTTCGGGAACATTTAGAGGAGTCCACATGGGAGAAGTTCTTAGACAGTTTCTCAAGGGAACAAATACGACAAAAAAATCAGTATTCTGTGCAACACTTCCCAATATTTCACCTCATCAATCATTCTGAAACACACTTTCTTATGTTAATCAGACTAAAATACTCATTATCATAAATCCTACAGCAAACCCTCCACGGCATGTTCACTTTTTGAACTCCAAAATGTCAGCTTACGTAAGAGATGGAGGGGTTGTTTCTTCATAATTCAAGACAGATGAGTGATGCAGAAAAGAGAGGGGGGGGGTGCGAGGAAACAGTCAAATCCAAAGTTTGCAAATTCTCCGAGTATCGGAGGGGAACAAAAATGCGAGCTCATTTCATCTACAGATTAGCATATCAATCTCATCATAACCACGCTGGATCACCCGAACAATGTACATCCATCATGATCACTGAAACCATCATCTCTCATGTGAGCAGAGACAGGAGATGTCTGGGTACTAATTTCACACTTAGGGTCACACTCATTTCTTTAGTTCCTATTAAGTCACACTGTAACGCAGAGGTGAAGTGATATGTTAAATTAAATGAATAGTGTTTGCCGATGCTATTAATCTAAAACAATACAGATAATGTCACACTCCAGGTGTCAGCTAGCTCATTTATTATGTTTGTGTAGTCACTTTTAATTGCTTTTTTCTCCCACTAAACAACACTCTCCCAGAATGCTTTTTCATGGCTGCAGTTCCTCTCAGGTGAAATAGTTAGTTGACATAGATGTATAGCTGTTTCATTATGCCCTGGAAAAGTATTTCCCCAGGCTATTACAGCCTAGAATTCCACATTAATGCAGATCTGGTAATTACTCCCTTTGGACTGTCGCTAATGAAGAAATAACACTCGCTCAAGTGAGATCATGGGATATTTTTGCACCAATATACCATTGAATGCCTGTTGTTTAATACATAACTAATATGCAACGCTTTAAAATCTTTAATCAGATTTGAATCCTCCCTCCCTTTTTGACAACATAGGTCTTGGTGGTTAAGGTACATCAGCTGTTTTTGCCCTTTTTAAGGCTCTAGCTTGCTTTAATATAAAAAAAAAATAGTATGGGAGGTAGAGCCCTCAATAATTTGACTCCAATTCATTCGTTTAACCCCTCACTCAGTATGTATGTCACTTGAGAAAAAACAAATTATTGCCTTACTCCGATTAAAGGTCCTTACACACCAGGAGCGTTTTTTTTCGTGCAATTATTTTGGACATCAATATTTTTTTTCAAACCTGTATCCTGTCAATACAAGCGTTTACATCAGCAACGTTTTCCCGTCCTGCGATATTGCGGCATTTATTTTTTCATATCACAGTCGAATTTTCTAAAGTTTTGCATACTGTGTGTCCACTTCTGACCAATCGGATTTCGTGTTGTTGCGACGTCAGATTCACCGGTATATCCAACATGGCCGACCGGCTGATTGTTTACGTGTCGGAGAACAGAGTGCTTTTTGATAAAAAACACAAATATTACAAAGATAACGACCTGAAAGACAACTTGTGGAGAGTCATAGCGTCGGATTTCTCATATGACGATGGTTTGTGTGCTTTAACAGTTTGCTAAACGTCTTTGTTTTAACTTTCATCTGTGCTAAGTAACTTTAGCTCGTAAGCTAACCTGTTCAGATACAACATACCATATGTATTTTCACTGTCTCAAACTCAATGGCGTTGCTGTCACAGCACCATTAGGTCTCGGTTGTTACCTTACGTTTATGGATTATAGTTTAAAGTGCTTATCTGGTACTGGCCCCGACTCAGTACATGTTATCATGACAGACAGACATCTCAACACTAGTGTCTAATCAGAACTGAAAAACAGTCAGTCTGCTGTTGTGTCAGTCTTCTCGCTCCCACCTGGGACGCTTTTTTTTTTCCTTTGGAAAGTCACAAAATCGCATCGGGCTTGATGTGTATAGTCAGGCGCGTCAAAATTAGTCTGTGAATATTTCGTAATTTCGCGTTGTATATTTGCGTTATTCCCGGTGTGTAAGGACCTTAAGACCGGACAACTGAAGTGCATGTAAACACCTTAGTCCAACTATAATCGGAGTTTGAGAACTCCAATTGGAGTCGGAGAACTCCGATTAAGACACCCAGAAAATGCGATTGGAATTCGATTTTCTCTACCATGTAAACAGCGTTGTCTGATTATGATCCCATAACCCTGGAACGAAAACGCCAGAGAAAATGCAGCACTATCGTTTAAAGAACTCTCGACTCAGAAGCAACTGCAGCATGGCTGAAGCACGAAAGAATGTCAACTTTTGGAATGACGTGGAGAGTGCCGTTATGCTTTCCGTCCTGACAGAAATGGACATTTTAAAGTATATGGACGGTCGCAAAACGAAGAATGGAAACATCTTTAAAAAAGGTCCGGAAACAGTGCCGCTGAAAAGACCCATATCGCCCCCTAGTTTTGAGAAAGAGGAGAGATGTCTGAAAAAAAAAAAAACGAATTATGAGCTTAGTCCGATTAAGCTGTGCGCGTAAACGCACTGACTGACAACGAACCCTGACAAAAGTTACAGAAAAACACACTATAGCTCTAAAACAGTTTGCAAGATGTACTGACCCAACCACAGACAACATAACGGTGCCAAGATGGCAGCTTTCACCAAGAAAACATCCATCAAATCCTCCATTGTGGCCCCCTTTTAGCTAAATACCACCAGGTCCTCTCCTGTCGACTTATTACGTTCTGAAGCGATCAACAAAATGCCGAAGTGTGAGGCTAACGACGAAAAACAAACAAATATCGTCTTTTTTAATATCCTTTCTTTGTCTGTCCCCGGCATTTATGCTCTTGAACGTCCAGGCATGCAAACTGTAGAGCATGAACAGAATGCTTGGACAGGTTTCGTTACGATGAAATATAAGAGAGGAAATCGATCCCTATCCGCAACATCCAGCTAACATGTTCACAGTGCTTTAGAAAGTCCAGTTTCAGTCGGACTGATACAATTTGTTGATTTGATTTAATTTTCGGTGGCTGCTCCTAAACTTGTTAAAGAAGACGCTTTGGTGCTACCAGGTAGAGAAGTTAGTTTCGAACCCTCTCCTTTATCAACCAAAACGCTAACTGTCGATTTTAAAATCCTCTTTCTCACAGCTAAGTTTTACCAAAGGACATCTAAACATAGATACTTCCAGGTGATTAAAATTTAACTGCGGTTGGTGATATTTTCTAAGTGTGCTAATTTGGTAGAGTGCGTGCCCTTTATCCAGAAATAGAGACCTCATCTAAGAAGCCTTGGGTTAGGCTTTGACCCCCAGCTCTTTGAGGCATGTCAACCCCTCTTACTTCCCCACATATCCACTGTCCTGTCAGATAAAGGCAAAGGCCAACCAACCAACCAGGCTTAAAACAACATATCTGGAAAATGCCAGACAGGCCAAAGACACTCACCAGCACTGAGGGGAATTAAGTTGATGGTTTAAAATTCGACCAGCTGACGGAGGAAGAGCCCATCTGATTAGAGGGTAGAAGGTCTCGGCTTTGTCGGCACCTTCACCTATCCACTGAAGTGGATCCATCCATGTAATCTAAGAGGTCAAGCAGAGATAATCTAATGAAATCAAGGCAGAAAAAAAACAGAGTTACAGGCAACAAAAACTAATGAAATGGATTATAACGGAGCAAGAAGGTGGTTTGGAAAAGGTCAGAGGGAGGGAAAAATCATAAGGCTTAAACAGTGTTAAGGTATGTCACTTTAGAGCTGATTTTGATGAAACTGAACAGCGCTGAATTTCTGAAACAACCTCTCTGAGCCAACATATCACAGTCTGCACATTCTGCATGCATTTATGATTGAAGACCCCCTCCTTAAACATGCCTTTTTTTTAATGGAATCCGCATTCTCTTGTTGATATTATGCAAATTTGAATATTCCTCTCATGCAAAGCTGGAAGAGTACCATCAAGATACAACGACACTGCATACTGTAGTTTTCATTGAGATTAATGCAGAATGGTGCTACCGCATAATGCGTGATTTATTCTCACGGCTTTGTGCAGGAGGAACATCTCCCCCATTTGCATGACGGGTGGCCAGCTTGCTAGAATCCGATGGAAAATCCATTTTGCTTACTCTCCAGGTAGAGATCAACAAACAAATCAATTAAGATGTAAGAGCACGCTTACATGCACTAAGAACCTTTGCCAGTTTTTAATGGATCACAGGGAAGACCGGTTGAAACATAAATTAAGGAATTCTATAAATGACCTCTGGGTGATAAAGAAATGCTGTAAGGTACCCATTTCCTCCTATCCCCAGTGGTTCTGCTGTGTTATAAGTTGGCTCTAATTTAGCTTGAAGTAGGGCAGACTAATAGCACCGTTCAAAGATCTGATAAACAGTTCTTATTCAAGGGGATTTCACCAAATTAGGACAAAACTTTAGACATTTTCACACGTCTATGCGCCTTCACTCGCCAGGTCAACAATTTGATTGGAGTTCAGATTTGAGTTTCCTTTTCAAGTACATAAAAGTTTGTGTTGATTCTAAAAAAAAAGCTGATGTGATAGTTAGCTTATCATTTAAATGATACATTTAATTGGAGTTGTGCAAAGAGACCAAATGTTAAAGAGCCAGAGAGGCTGAGTCTCTCAAAGGTGATAATAGGGAGAGATCAGAGACTGCTACTGCAAATATCTCAACAGTTTTAATGTGATGTTCCTTGGCATAAAACTGAAAAGGATTCGAGAGTTTTATCATCTGCTAGAACTAGGCTAAAACTACAAGGCTAAAAACAAATATCAGATGTCCATGATCGTCAGGTCCAGGTAGCATTGCATGAAAATAAAACATGACTTGAATATGTGGTAGGGCCCGACCGATTTATCGGCGAGCCGATTATATCGGCCAATTTAAGCCCGTTTGAGACGAATTGGTAATCGGCCAAAACTGATTTTCGCTGATATTTTCAGAAATAAAATGCGGAGAATAAGATTCGGTTTCACTTCAAAAATGTTCCGCTATTTGAAAAGTTCCCCAACTTATCCTGTAGATGGCGCAGCGACCTCATGACAATCTTCATCCACTAACTACTTCACAGCACAGCAGAGTGACAGATCTGAAGCAGGCAGCTCAGGGACGCACGGAGGAGAGTGGTCCATCTCAACGGTGAATAAACAAGTTTGTGAAATACACAATAAGTCAACAAGTTTCAGTTCAACCCACTTCACGATGTTCCCCGCTGTGCTGGTCTCGGTCACGCCGAGTTAATGGTGAAGCGCCATGTAATATGCAAGCTAACCTGAGAGTTAGCCATCTGCTATTAGCTTTGCTACACTGTTAGCCGTGCCAGTAACGGTAGAATAAACAACAGTACACATAACGTGATCGAGCTACTTCTCTTACTGAGGCAGCTGCACGTCTCCAGATGAGACCAGACTGGAAATGAGTAACGTGAGTTAAGACATGGAGGCACCGATCGTAAGCGGCGTAAATAAAAAAATTAAAACATTGTCCGATTAATCGTAATCAGATTTTTTTACCCCCTAATAATCGGCATCGGCCCGAAAAATCCATATTGATCGGGCCCTATTATGTGGTTTGTTTTTTTTGTTTTTTGTCCTATGTATTTAGGGGAGAGTGGGGTAAGTTGAGCCAAAAGGTTAAGTTGAGCCACCCACTGTTGCTTGGAAATGGTAAAATAAATTGATCATGTGACCAAATATTTAGGAGATGGGCATCAATTCATGGAGTCTGTGAAGGTTAGAAGCACATGGGTGAAGGAGTTAGACATTTATTTACAAAAAGACATTTTTCACTCTTGACAGGGAATTTAGTCTGTCAGAAGTTTTATTAGAAATGCATTCAGACCAAAAAAGATAATTTTAAATTGGTTTTATACATCAATTGTGGTATCTATGAGCAACTTACCCCATACATGGAGTAAGTTGACCATAGGAGACCACTTTTTTAGGCTTGCTATATTATCAAGACAGTTTATGTTTACACTCATTCTGTTGGTTTGCAGGGATGCACAACATCTTGAAATATAAGCAGATACACTAGTTAGAGACTAAACTATGACTGCCTTGATGTAGTGATCCGACACATGAAAAATGGCTCATCTTACCCCACTCTCCCTTATATATTTTCTATGACCCCGAAGTGGAAGTGACTGCATGAGTCACCATATGCAAAAAAAGACGCCAGAGTACAAACATGATCTAATAATAACGTGTTTTTTCCGGGCTGATTGAAGAAGAACATTGGTGAACAATGGTGATTTTCTTTAGCTACAGGACTCCAATTACATGACTAACACAAATTACCATTATCATATAAGCTGTCTCCGTCTGAGTTCATTCTTGAAAAAGTTTTTTTTTTACCCCTGTCCACGTAAGACAGAGCTGCGTCCATTCACGTCGTCATGTCTGCACATGTTTCCAAACGAGGAAACTGTGCACATGATCTCCATGTGGTAAATAAGTGGGTGTGTCGGGTCAAATTGGTCACATGACGCGGGAGAAATGGAGCCCTTGTTGTTTGCAATAAATCCCTAAAAATTCATGCTCTTTTGTCTGGTGTGAAATCCTAGTAAAATTGGTAAAAACCTACTGTGAAAATTGAAAAGTATTTAAATGGTTTCGATATGAATGATTTTTTTTTTTTCTCCAAACTTATGTAATTAATAACGCTCAATAGGATGGCTTAGGGGGGTTGAAAGAAGAATGCCTGGCTCTTTCTTTTAGTCTGGATTTGGTTGCATCAAAGGTAACTGCTGAGCTGATCTTTGTATAGCCACTGTGTTATTTTTATTTCATTTCATTTTAATTTTTGGGTCCCAACGTTTGGGTTTTTTCTGCACCTCTCTTTTCTAAATACTCAATCTTGACAAACTCAATGTCTTTCACTCTTGCTTGTTTGTCCATAAGTTCACAAATAGGAAACAAGACCTTCCTGACTCCTTCCAAAACTTTTTAACCTTTTCATCTGGCCTTCACCCGTACTCAACAAGACACACTGGCCATCTTCAGTCACCTCTCTGTTGAACTTCTTGTCATCAGTCTAATATCACTTTTAGAGGGCCGAAACTATGGAATGATCTGGATGTATCTCTTAAAATCAATATTATCCTTCAAATCCTTTAAAATATGTTTCTTTTCTTCTTATATATACTTACATTGTCTCTATCTCTGGTTGGGCTGGTTGATGATTAGTCCATGTTCTATTTATCTGTATCTGTTTGATCTTTCCCTAATCACTGCCCTGATGGGAGTGGAACTCTGTATAAGCATATGAGCTTCTTTCCCTCCTTGCACTGTTTTTAATCTGTGCTAAATAAATGAATAAATAAAGTAAATGAATAAACTCTTGCCTTTTTTTTTCCTTGTACATATTGTAAATACTGTTTTGAACATTTTTGCACCTTTGCATTTTTGGACCTTGGAAGGCATGCTATACATAAATACCACCATTACTGCACTTTTGCGACTACGCCTGTGTTTTCAACTAAACTCTGATTGTTTGAGCAAGAATACAATCAGAGTTCTTGTGTATCTTGTATGTGCAATGCAGACGCGGTAGTTCTTCTGCATTAGTGTCTCGGTCTGATTGCATTTCCATAAAGAAATAATCATAAATTTTCCGCTGCACTTGGTGATCGACTCGTCAGGGTTCCCCCACAAACAAGCGGCTGCTGGAGGAGAGTGGGTGAGTTGTGTTTGGTCTCTTAACCAAGGAAACCAGGCAAAGTTAAAAAGATGTTTGATGGCTAGAACTATGGCTGGGACCCTATATGTACTGTTGATGATGTTGAACCAATCATATATGATCTAGAAATGCCAGAAAAATGTCTAGAAGTCTGATTAATCAAAATTTGATATTTAATATTCTTTTTGGAAATCATGGACGCCGCTTATTTCAACATACAGGTCAAAAAGTCAGCACAATATGCTCACATAGCAGCACAATAACGACGTGAATAATGAATCAATCAATGCAAAAACCTTTTAACCTATTCGAAAACTATTTTTTATGGTATGTTTTCAGATTCCTGCAGCTACTTTTCATCCACTCTCCAGCCGTCTTTCCTTCTCGAAGTGTTTTTTCCTCTGCCAGAACAACAGAGCTGCAGATTACCAAACACAGATTGCATTGATTGCTGGGACTAATTGAAAGGAAAGAATCCCCGGCGCGGAGTGCATCTGCTTGCCGATGCAGAAACGGGCATCTGTGCCCCACCTCACCTCATCAGGCGAAAGAAGCCAAGAAAGCTCTCCACCGTCGACCACTTAACTCAGCGCTCAATCACACTTTGGGAAGACTCTGTTTTTTTTCAGATGAGGTGACAGTGCAGACAGACGATGTTGAGACGAACCGCCCACGCCCTCCCCCCACCTCCATGTTCGACAAGAGGGACCACGGGGGAAATCATCCACGAAGACGGATGGAAATTCAGCAGAGCAATTGATGCACTCCTCCGTTTTGGCTGGGACAAGATCTGAGGGTCTGGGAAACACTCGCTGAAAGAAGAGCAGGGCCTTGTCTGCCGCCGCTACCTCGACCACTTTGCACAATCGCTCAGTTTGCCGAGTTCTTTGGTACTGGTGCTGATTGGGGAGCGGCGTTTTGCATATTGGGCTTTTGCAGGCATCGTTTTGGGAGCTCTAGATTTCCAGACAATGACTCGTTTGATTGAACATCTGGCTTTCAACACTCTCAAAACAACAAATAACAAATGATAAAGTGCCACTTCCTGAATTCGTAATCCTCGCCGGGAAAATAGGAGGCCGCGCAAAGCTCCTCTTGGTCTGATTGAGCAATTTTCCGCAGCGCTGTTGAATCCTCTGTGTCTAATGAGGTTAAGGATTTTCCGCCTGTCTCCTATTCTCCACCAGGCACAGCTTGAAAATGTTATGAGAGGCAGTGATCAGATAATCTTTGGCTTGACATGTTTTGTGTCATCCACAGTTTAAAGAAAGGCGACGAGGGTGAGGACTTTCTCAGCCTTACAAGGGCATTATCTTTGGTCCATCCTGTTACTGCTGAACGAGTTGTTAAGCCCCTGCAGGGATCCATGTGGCTTTATTTTCCTGCCCAGCACCGTCTTTAAGAAGGAACAATTGGGCATGGGATTTACGCTGTGCAATGTCATGATTTTTAATACTTTAGATAATAGTGTTGCTGCTTCCCTTGCTGTTTTAAAGACGTCCCGCCTCAGTGTTGCCGCTGAGAAGGGCAGTCGAGCTCTGTGGCTCTGGAACTTAAAGGCTGATTTGCATGCAAATCCCATAATATGCAAAACTGCTGAATAAATGAATTACAGCCACTCAGACGTACATTACCGAGGAATTTGACGGAATCAAATCTGATGCCAGGGGTTTAAAAGTCATATGTCTTCTTTATAACTTGTGACATATGGTGCAGGTGTTGAAGTGTGAATGAGGAGGGTCCAAAAAGGTGGTGGCATATTTTTTCCCCAAGACAGGAGTCCGACTTTGACATGTTAGCGAACACAATGAAGACACAGCCAGCAAAATGTCACTATGAGAATGTCAGCGTGACGTCAGCAATTGTACAACAGACAGAGGGAGAGAATGGACATTTTGGGACTTGTTACAGTACCTCCGATTTCAGACGATTGAAGTTGGTAGTTTTGATTGATATGCGCTGATGGATAAGGAGATAAAAACAATAATTTACAGCGAATATCTGAGATTTTTTTAACCACAATATTTCTAAAATGCTTCTCACAAAAAAACACACTGTTAAAATAAAACATAAAAACAAGTAAAAAAAATGTAATAAAAATTGTTTTCTGCAGAGGCGTTGCAAAGGTATTGGTTAGTGGTGGCACTTGCCCAATTCTGATTGGCCACCCCTGTTGCAACCCTGACGTAGCACTTTGTTTACTTCTTTTTCGACGGAATCTAGAGGGTACTTTAAATTTTATCCTCTCGAAGGTTATCCGTGTGTCACTCTGTTTACTTTCTTCTACTTCTTTGTTTACATTTTGTCTCTAGTCATGCCATTCACAAGGCCATGTGTTTGCAATTTATCCACTTGGAGTGCATCAGCAGAGCTTTTTATTGTGTTTACCTGCTAGAAGGACACCCATAAGGACATTTTTTTTCCAATTCCTACCACTGCATGGGTTTAAGAGAGGGTATATATATATATATATATATACATACATACATCAATATTTTTTTTTTGAACCCGTATCCTGTCAATACAAGCATTCGCATCAGCAACATTTTCCTGTCCTGCGACATTGCAGCATTTAATTTCTTCGTGTCACGCTCGAATTTTCTAGTTTCGCATACTGTGTGTCCACTTCTGACCAATCAGATTGCGTGTTGTTGTGACGTCAGATTCCCCAATATATCCAACATGGCCAACCAGCTGATTGTTTATGTGTCGGAGAACAGAGTGCTTTTTGATAAAATAACGACCTGAAGGACAACTTGTGGAGAGTCATAGCGTCCGATTTCTCATATGACGATGGTTTTTGTGCTTCAACAGTTTACTAAACGTCTTTGTTTGAACTTTCATCTGTGCTAAGTAACTTTAGCTTGTAAGCTAACCTGTTCAGATACAACATACCATATGTATTTTCACGGTCTCAAACTCAATCACGTTGCTGTCACAGCACCATTAGGTCTCAGTTGTTACCTTATGTTTATGGATTATAGTTTAATGTGCTTATCTGGTACTGGCCCCGACTCAGTACATGCTATCATGACAGACAGACATCTCAACACTAGTGTCTAATCAGAACTGAAAAACAGTCAGTCTGCTGTTGTGTCAGTCTTCTCGCGTCCACCTGGGACACGTCTTTTTTCCCCCCTTGAAAGTCGCAAAATCACATCGCGCTTGATGTGTATAGTCAGGCGCGTCAAAATTCGCCTCCTAATATTTTGTAATTTCGTGTCATTTATTTGCGTCGTTCCCAGTGTGTGAGGACCTTTAGGCATTATATTTCCATTGTTATCCTCAAACTTTTGATATTATCACCATGCATTATGTACAAGCGTGTGTCTTTCCTCTTCTGCTGACCTTAAATCGGGTCAGCTAAAATATCATTTCAGTTCATGCTGAGCGCATCTTTCTCTTTTCTCTAAATCTGTTTGATAAAAAACACTTCTGACCTTTACTGATTAGTCTCTCTTCTTTGGATGCCCCAGCGAAGAATAGCAAACAACGACAAACTGTGGGCAGCTCAGCACAATTTAATGATACAGGGGGAAAGGTGACTATTGGTGAGAAGGTGTCTCAGGCCCGGACAGCTATGGACCCCTTGAGACAGTCTAGATGAGTCAATCCTTCATTTCTACAGCCGGGAGAAAGGAGAGGATAATTGCTCTGTTCTCATGGCTGCTTCAAATTGCTTTGAGAGATAGAGGACAGTCATAAAGCCAGAAGTAACTAACCACCTTGACTCTGACAAAAGCCCAGAGAAATCCTCAGAGCGTGTTATTTTCCTGTTGTTTGGACTGTTCTTACCACATTATGTACTGTTTTTAAAATGCAAACAGAACTGTAGGCTGTTTTCTCAGTTTATAAAGATGTCCTTTAACAGGTACATCTAAACTAGCAGTTAAAGGTTACATGCTGAGTACAAAAAATGCCTTTGTTTCTGCCGGCGTACACAGGATAAGTGTTTCTCAATTGGTCACTCCACACCTCACATTTGCATTAAAAATAATCCTGTAAAAGGCCAGGGTTGTCTGTTCTTTAAAGTGTTTGAAACAAATGCTTTGAACAAAAGGCTGACTTCTTGATTGCAGGCAAGTTGGGTAAAGTTTGCTTTTATTTATATACCCACTTGATAATGCGCACCTTTATTCTAACACTGGTACAGAACTGTGCAGCGGGGGTACAAAAGCTGATTGTGAAAAGAAAAAATGGAAACATTTTCTTTCAGGTTATGGAAAGGGAGAAAAAGGGAGTGCTGAGTGCACCAGCTGTGCAGGTTCTCCGACAATCTGCAAATGTGAGGGAAACACAGAAACAATATAATGTCATCTGCATATCATAACAACGTGAAATATGCAACTACACCTGTTTGCATTATGTTAAACACAGATGCATAATAAACTAAATTTTTCAAGCAAATGTTAACATGCATGCATTACCACCATAGAAAACACCAAAATAATCTGTGAGAGATCTAGTTTCAAAGGGGATAACTCCATAAAGTGATACAAAATGGGGAAACTAGGGTACTTCAAGACTGAACTCTGACATAAATAAAAAATGCATGACTAAGTTCTTGTCTATTTTGGGTCCGGTACCCCAAATAACCTCCCCTTGTTTGTTCCTTTGAGAACACTGACCTGTATGTGATGGGAACATATTCAATATTTACCAGATGACATAAATGATGCACAGAAAAGACAGATGTATGACGGTATTTCAGATGGAGGGATGTTTCACTGCTTGAGTTTGGTGTAATCAAAATTAGCTACATCGGAAAGATATTTGTAGCAGTAATTAGCTCACTTTGTATAGTCCTGGGATACACTGAAAAAATAACTAGAGTTTGTGTTTCAAATTACAAGTAATCGATTTCAGGCATTAAAGCTCCCATGAGGATTTTTTTTTTTTTTTTGACAATCATGAAATAATGTTAAATTCATGTTGATGCCTTTCTACGATATCCAAAAGCAGAAAAAAAACCATCAGTGACTTCACTGATGATTTTTACATGAGGGGTAGGTGCCACCTGAGCAGATGAAGACACAGCAAATATCAACAATAAGATCACAAAGCTGTGGCAGATACGATAAGCCAAGACTGTTTTGTCCACAGGGGGCGCCATAATTGACACAAATTGAAAGATCACTGATGATTTTTTATGGATTATAGTTTAATGTGCTTATCTGGTACTGGCCCCGACTCAGTACATGCTATCATGACAGACAGACATCTCAACACTAGTGTCTAATCAGAACTAAAAACAGTCAGTCGGCTGTTGTGTCAGTCTTCTCACTTCCACCTGGGACGCGTCTTTTTTCCCCCTGGAAAGTCGCACAATCGCATTGCGCTTGATGTGTAAAAAAAAAAAAAGATGCAAGACACCAAAGCTTGAAAGACAGCTTTTCATCCCACAATGATACAGATTTTTCATTGTGGCTCTGGCCAAGAGTGTAAAATAAAAAAGATTTCACAATTGAACAAACAAAAAAGTAACACAAATACACAAAATGTTGCTCTGTAAGGACATTTCCAGAGGTCAGATATTCTTTAAACTTGATTTTATACTCTCCCACCCACATGAAATAACCCAGTTTAAAGTGACTGTGTAGGTCATTCAAAGATGAGGGAGCAAAAACTTGAAAGCACTTTTACCGAGCACAGAGCGACTTGGAGGAATGACATATTGCGTGACCAATGGTCTCGGCCAGTAAAAGTTTTAGGAGTCAGCAGAGAATATTAATAAGAAGGCAGTTCATGTAGTTGAAAAAAAAGTACCAGGAGTTCATCCTGGTCTTGGTCGCAGTGAGCTGATCGGGGCAGTGAGAGCAGCTGTGGAAGTTAGATGGCGCAGAAGGCGAGAAAACTCATCGGACTGCTTCTGGACTGGGAAAGCTTGACGACATGTGAAGTGGGAGAAGAGTTAAGTTACTGCAAATAAAGCAAGAAAGGGCCAATAGGGACAGCTGTTGTTGTGGCATTAAGTCAGCCATTGTTAATTAAGCTACATTTTGGATCTTATGAGAACTCAAATCGCAAGGCTGGAGAGATCTGTTCTTTTATGCGTTGCCAATAAATCCCACGATTAAGACTAAAACAAACAAAGACCTGAGTTTATTGTTATTTGAAGCATGATAAGTATCAGTCCTCGGTGCCTTAAGTCTCCTGTGTTTGCCAAAAAGTATTAAAACACATGACTGAGCAGGGCTATCACACTGGGGGGTCACTTTCTGTTCCCTTTAAGAACAAGGAAAGGAGTTTATTTTGATCCGATCCCACGCTCGTTTTAAACCATGCCTCTACTACAATATGCAGGATGTGGTTTTGCATTGTCCTACTGATATATGAGAGGTTTTCTCTGAAAAATACTTCAGCATGCACTTCAAAGTTGTATAGCTTCTTCATCATGAATGGTGCCTTCCCGAATATGTTATCTACCAATACCATAGGTAAAAAAATGCATCCTAGTCCCATCACACATACTCGCTTGAAAAATCATCCGGTCCTTCCCCTTTGGTTTGGAGGAACTAGAGTCAAAGATTTCCAAAATGAATACCAGATTTGTTTCATCGGACCAAATGGTTTCCTCTTTGAATGCTTGCAGGAACAATGTCCATGAACAATGGTTTCTGGATGCGGTTTTGACCCCATGCAGTGATTTCCACTTAAAAGTCATGACATTTTAAACCGCATCTGGACTTCTTAAAGGCATAGTTGACGATTGGAGAGATTGGTAATTATTATGAACCTCGTTTATATGGCGATCATGGTACTATAGTGCGATCTCCACAAAGTGAAGAGAAAAAAGAACTGAAAAAATCGGTTCACCCTAGCAGGTGCAGGGCTTCAAAAACATTGACCAATGGGAGCCATCCGTCCTGGACAGCTCCTATTGGTCAATCTCCTGCTCCGCCTCTTCATCCAATCATCTCGCTGTATTCGACACAGCCCTCTCCGGTAGTTCCGACTCGTCCTCTCCCAGCCCTCCTCTGAGCAGCTAAAAGCAGCGTAGTGGCTTAGCTTAGAAGGACGTAAAAGAAACTATTTTGCTTGCCCCACCGCCAAAAGTGCTAAGAAAACACAAGCCAACAGAAGAAAGTGCAGAGTTGAAGAGGAAATGTGCTAGCTAGCACAGCTGGTATTAACTGCGGCTAAGCACTAGGAATCAGACATGGTGAATCCTATTTGAAGCTAGCGTACGATCTTTTACTGGCCGGCTTCTTGCTCTGCCAGAGGGGGTGTGTCGTGGGGAGGCGATACAGGTTTGGGGGGGAGTTATCATGGAGCACAGAGGGGAGAGGTTTGCATGTGGAGGGTGGGACGCTTTTTTCAAATCTGCCTCATTGGCTCAGTTTTGTTCAACTGCTTCTCAGATCGTCAACCATGCCTTTAAAATCTATGTCTGGGAAAATAATAGCTAAAGATGTATCGTATCGACTGCCTTGTCTCACGCTGCTCTGATGGCAGCATTAACAGACTAAAAGTGGCCTTTATAGTCAGTCCTCTCACTGTTGGTCATTTTCAGTTTGGCAGGACAAATAGTGCATCAGTATGACTCTAACTCTGTTCTATAAAACTCCTTGTGGGAGATTTAAAATCATAGTTTATACGATAAAAATAAGTTTCCAGTTAATGGTCATTTGCCCCTACTTTACCCTCAATAAATATTCAAGTTAACCAAGTACAAAACTTCTTTTGCACGCAAACTTTACCCCTTTAATAATGCATTCTATCCAGAAAATGAAACACTCGATTATCTCTCCTGGTGTCTGTATGCATCTACAAAAGAAAGCTTTTTGAGCTCAGGGTTGCAAAAAACAAACACAGCTTCATGTGGAATTTATTCCCATGACTGGGGCATTTCGCTCGGTACACCCTACAAAATGGATTCTCCTTGTTTTCGTTGTACGCGTCACAGTCAGACTTGGAGCAATCAGCATCTTGAGCGAGTCCGAGGTTTCAGCCGGCTTAACCGTGAAGCAGCCACACGCACACGCACAGGAATGCTTGATGAAGCGCTAACAATCCTTAACAAAGCCACAAATATGAACCCCACACACACATACACACACACACACACACACACACACACACACACACACACACACACACGGACTAGTTGTCTTGTTGGAAGCGTTGTGGCTTGAAGCCTTTAGCGAGCGACAGCAGTAAGTGATGGATGCTGCAATGTTGACAGGAGGAGTAATTATGCTTTGTCCCATGGTTCCCGGTATGGGGGCCACCCATCACTCTCCATTACGCCCCTGTGTTGTGGCAGCTTTCCACTTTGTTTAGCAAATGAAATGCTTTTCCACCTGAGTGCTCCGGGGAAATAAGGAGAGGCATGGTGGGGGTGCATGTCAGGGGATACAGGAGAACAGGGATGAGCACAAGCAGCAACATCACCCACGGTAAATAGCTGTTGTTGCAGCCTGTGTGGGAGATATCGAAAAAACAGACATATTAAGAAAGGAGATGTCTAAAATTGGGTTTTTTGAGACGGCAAAGTAATAAATCACCACAAGTCGTTTTAAATACAGTTATCTTCTTTGATTTTGACTGTCTTTCATCTCTGTTTGTTTTTGTTTTCTGTGTCTTTGAACAAAAAAATGAAAATATCAAAAGGATAAAAAAAAGAGACTTACAGGAACAATGGTTATAAAATCTGTAATCCAGCCTCTGTAGATATTTCACTCAATTTTGAACAACCTAGCTTAAAGGGATATTCCGGCGAAATTATTCCGAAATTATTTTAGGGTCAAACACACTGTAACACCGAGTTAGACACCCACTCGAGGGAGGGATGAATGTAGCCAACTGCTTGCTTCTCTAGTTATACCAACTTTAGTAACGACCGCACTATAGCAATACACAGCGGTCTGAGGAGCCATCAACAAACCTCAACCAAAACGCCACTCTATAGCCAAAAATAATGCTCAGAACAGCACCTAACTTCATCAACAGTACATATAGGGTCCTAGCCACAGCACTAGCCACCAAACATCTCTTTAACTTTGCCTGATTTCTTTAGCAAAGAGACTAAACACAACTCACCTACTCTCTTCCAGCAGCCGCTTGTTTGTAGCGAGACCTCAGCCCAGTCCATTATGGACTGCTGTGGGGTGATGCAGCTCAAGGAAGAAAATTTATGATCATTTTTATCATTTCCTTTAAGTAATAATCACCATAATAATCATTTTGCACTGCAGACACGGTGAACCTTCTGAAATGATCATAATTGTTCTTCCTTACGTATGTTTAAATGCGCAGTTGCCCCAAGCTAGGATTATAGCTCGATTACGGGATTTAATTGGACTACTGCCCTTGTCTGAGTCTACAAACACCAGGATTGATTTATTGGCAAGTTTGTCCATTTCTGTTACAGAAGGTGGCACCTTACAGTGGACTGATACCGGATTTTCAGGGCGGATACTGAATTTTAGTTGTTCATGAGACTGATAACTGATATTTGTTACCAATAAGCATTTACAGACAAAATAAAAAAAAAAAACTTAATGCCAAATTCAGAATCACAAAACTTCGCTGGAGAACCTGTATCAAATGTCAAACCATAACTGAAACCTATCATCCGATATTATATACCGAAGTTAGCTAGCACTTACAGTACCTTTAAATAACAGGAAGTCAAACCAATCAGATAGTTTTCTAGGAGAGGTATAGGCGAGTTGCTCAGCTGATGCCTACCCCCTCGCAATACTGTCAATTTTGTCAGTGATGGTCTTTTTTTGAATTCCAGTGTATTTCGTAAACATCAAAAACTTCCTTACTGGAGCTTTAATTTCATGGGTTGTCTGTAACATCAAAGTTCAGTACAGGTAATCCGCCAAATGTCAAATACTGGCATCAACAATCAAACTCTTAGTCCCGACTTGCCCCTTATTTAGAGCAACATCTTAATAACAGTCAATTATGGTCTTTATCTTATTTCAGCCAAAGGGGTCTCAAAAAAACAACACAACTAATAAGTCCCTTACAGCTCCTTTAAGTAGAAATGAAGGGATAAAAAGTCTCACCGGATGCAATCTAGCTTGAGGAAAAAGTAATTATACAGCCAGTGGAGGAAAATTTGGCTTTTAAAAGTGACTGAAAAATTTATAAGGCGAGCGCAGCGTCTATTTTTAAATCAACTCATCCAGACAAACACATATTTTCCAGCAAAATGATACCACAGATTTTTCAAACATGTTTATTGTTCATCTGCTTTTATTCCGCTGCCTGTTTTTATGATGCTGCTGTCTGTTTTATATGCTGCCTTTGTATTATATCCCAAATGTACAATGAAGGCTGCTGGGCTAAGTGTTCTCCCTGCATCAAATTATTACAGCAAAATAAACAGCAATCAGCCTGATTATTGCAACCACTTGTCCAGTATTGTTTGGGCTCTCCTCTCTTCGGTTCAATGCCAAAACAGCGCTGACCTGAGAAGACATGGACTCCACAAAATCTCTATAAGTTTGCTGTGGTATCTTGGATCAGCAGGGTGTTGGTTTTTAGGATAAGACTGGCTGGCAATTTCCACCGCATCTGGAACGGCTAGGAAAAGGACATAATTGCCGATCGTAGCTGATCGTAACCATTCAAGTTAATGTGTCAATTTCTACCGGCTTCTTTCCGTTCTGCAGCTGATCGCAAGTGTTCTATTTTTTCCGGACGCCGGAGCATGCCGGATAAGTTCAGCACAGATTAGTCCGTGCTGGAAAGGAAGTCGGGCACAGACACAAAATAAAACATCCGGCTTCTTTTCAAAATAAAACACTCTGTGTTTCAGGCAGATTGTATTTCACACCATGCAAACGGGCGTGGACGAACAAGTGAAAGGTTTTCAGACAGCATTTCATCCTGATGACACCATGAATGAGAGGATGCTGATTTTATAAGTCTAGAAGTAGATTTCCTCCTCTGGAAGAACAAAATCAACTACTTGTATGGTTAGCCTATGTGGCTAAAGACAACTTGATATTTCGGATTGTGCGTGAATCCGCGGGTTCTTGTGAGTTCTCGTGATTCCCGCTGTCTGTAATCTGCCACGGAATTTCGCCTCACAAATGGATCTGGTAGGAATTGGCGTACGGTGAAAATCCCTGGTGATTGTTCAGGATGTCACAAGGGTGCTTGACTGGACTTGATCAGCATGGGCACCCTGACTTACCTGCAACTACACAACAAGCTGGGGTGGATTTAGAGTTTAGATGACTTTCTGTTTCTACCATCAACTTGAGCCCTAGTAGCTCTTTTATTAGACCAGCCCACATGGCCCAGAAGCCACCAATGGGTATCAATACACCTAGCTTTACTTTGCTGGTGCTTTTCCACAAACACCTGCTCAGCTCTAGTCAACTAGTTTGACCTGCCTTGACCAAAATGTGCCTTTGCCAGCCACTTCTAATCCCAGTTAGGCCTTACAGCTTGTTTCTACATGAGTAGAAGACTTTAAAACTCGACTTTGTTTCCAAAAGCTCTTGAATCCTTAAATAAACTGCTTTAGAATCAAATAAAAGATGTAAAACCTCATAAGATATCAAGAATTAAACAATACAAACAACATGTCTCTATTTAGATTGCGATAGCATCCTTACCCCGGCGTGTTCTCCCCCCCATCCAGCTCGGTTAGCTTAATAAGAGTCGGCCACCTGGCTCCTGAAGGTATTATGAGCAATGATTGGCAGGAGTCATTATTCATATCAATCATCATTTGCCTCAGCACATTAGGACCATGTGTATAATCAAGCCTCTGGCCAAGGTCAAAATTATGAAACCATTACGATCTCTCTCATCTAAATGACAAGACTAATCACTGCGCCTCGCAACTCTACGCTGTGTATGCCCTTATCTGTGTGTGGGTGCTCTTGTGTATATGTGTGGGCATGCTCATGAGCAAAGTTTCACTTGTACTATGATTAATCCTTGCTGTTGGGGGTTAATAAGAGTAATTTGGCCGTGCGTAATGGCTCCAACTTCCCCAAGTTTAATGGCATTATGATTTTAGTACGCCGCTTGTTTCTTTCAAGCCTGTTAAGGGATGAAGGAGTTGTGTAGGTCAAAGAGAACACAGAAGACCAGCGCGGCTATATATAGCTCTTAGGAGTCTTTTTATCCCGGCCCTGTCATCGAGGGGGGAAAGTTTGCGGTGTTCTTGATGCAAATAGCCTCATTTCCTCACTCTCTGCTCCACTAACCGACTAAATTCACAAGATGCAGGAAAGCCTCGAGACCTAGTTAGAGAAGGTGAACGCCGGAATGAATTTCAATATGAATGGTTCCATTAAGTCCATTTTCGACAGGCTGAGCATAATATTATTTAGAAGCGCGGCTGCGAGATGATAACAGGAAGAGGAAAAAGCACCGGGGTGTCCAAATAGAGAAGATGATTGGTATTTGGTGGAACTTAATGAGGTTCACTCTTTAGATGAGGAAAGTTGAAAGTGATTGGATGGGATTATTTCCTGGTGTTGGATTGTTATGCTGGATGCGTAAGACATTCACCGTTGTAAGGGAAATTTGTTTCAACTAACAGTGAACTGGGTACCGAGGATGGGCATGCTTTAGTTAAAGGTCCCCTATTATGAAAAATACACCTTTGGGTGGTTTTCTATCAATAATATGCATCCCCTCCAGGGTTTCCCCAACACTGCCCTCGAAGCCGACAACCCTCCCAACTTGAAAAAATGTCATTCTCTCCCTCTCTTGCTTTCCCCTCTTTTCTGAAAACATGAGCGCAAACGGGCGAATAGAAAAGCAGCGTGGTTCTGATGTCATAACCACATAAATCCCTCCTACATGTTGGTGGCAGCACCCCCGATAATCATTAGCCCTCTAAAACTTCTTCGCTGAGGTAGCGTCCGCCATTTTTCCCCTCATGCACACCGCTCTGGTACAGCAACCATGTCGAAGCTACGAGCCAAACGAAGACAGGGGTCTATTTCTGCCTCCTTCATCAGAAGATCTGAGGACCCGTTTGAAGAAATGGACCCACAACAACTCTGAAAATGTTGTATGTACAGTATGTGCTAACCATTTGACCACGGACTGTTTTACCAACGAGGGGCAGTTTCAAGACGGATTTGCTAAGAAGCTGAAGATAAAACCTGGATCCGTACCGACTGTCCGTGTCAGGGACCCAACTTTAGATAGATAGATAGATAGATAGATAGATAGATAGATAGATAGATAGATAGATAGATAGATACATAGATAGATAGATACATAGATACATAGATACATAGACATAGACAACTTTTTTTTTTAACTTTTATTCCCGTGAGCAGCGGGTGTTCCTCGGGGGCATGGAGGCAGGCTGGTGCTTCCAGCTGTGGTGGTTTGGAGGTCCTCTGAAGAGGTCCTCCGAAGATCTCCAGACCACCGCTCTTGGACCACCACAGCGGTGCCGGCAGCTCAGAGTGGCCTTGGGGAGGAAGATGTTTACATGCAGCTCATTATCATTTAAAGGTACAGGCGCAGAATCAACCCATGTTAGTGGAGCTCAAAAAGAAGGGGGTACAGGCTGGCTGATATCCACAAACAAACTGGTGTTTTAAACAACAAACTTCAAACTTACTGTTGTGGGTGGATGAAAAATGCCATAATAGGGCACCTTTAATCAAGATTTAGGATTGATCGGGGAAAAGAGACCCCTCTTTTCCAAAAGCGTTCGAAAAATCAGTGACTTTCATTTGGACATTTGGAGGGTGGACGTGACCAAAGGCTCAGCACGGCCCCTAACAGTGTTCAAGCTATTCTGGGTTCACTGAAGAAGGCGTTTTTCTCAGGTGGTTCTGTCTTTTCTCGCTAATTACCCCTCTACTAAGGGACACGGTGGGTGGTGCTATGCCAGGAATGAGCACCATAACGACGGGTCATTACAGCATATTAAAGTGTATGACTTTTTTTTTCTGAGTGAAGCCATTACGTGGTGTCATATAGGCTTTTAAACAGCTTGAAGTCTCACTACACTCTCGAGATAACTCTTAATATAAGAGCCTCTTCTCCTTCTTCGAGTATCCCAAGCCTCTAAACTCTCTGTGGAGAGTCGAGTGAAACTATAGCACATAGTATTTAAGGATTTAGCATTGGGAATCTTGTAAGTGAAAAAGTGATAATAAATTTGCATATGGATCATGCTCTGTTTTAACATGTGAATAATAAAAAAAAGCTTTCGTGGACTGATTCATCTTGTACCTCAATCCTGTTTCCCATAATGGTCAATTAAAGGTGAAAAAATATATAATTTCACCCAGTACTCACAGGAAAATTGTTACGTTCAAGCTGTGTTATGTGAGGGATAATGTATAAAATCAGATGGTAATAAGAGATAGAATCCTGCCAGAACATTCAGTTCTTCTCCTGGCTCTTTCCTGTGTCTGTCTTGACAGAGTTTTCAATGTTTTTTTCACTCCCTCAGATTCAAGATACTAAAACTGCAGGACAGGATCAAGTGCTGGGGATTACTCTTAATGTTGGCTAGTCTACCCATAAAGAATGCTAACAAAATTTAACAGCTTTGCCTGGAAAAACTCAGTCACGATTGACTGTGAGAGACTTTACACGATTTTCTGTTATGATAGCTCCTGAGAGGGACTTTTGATTTGTGTCAACTTTGCGCCCCCTGTGGACGAAGCAGCCTCTGTTTATCTTGTCATCTCTATGCTCCAGACTAGAGCTTTAAAATTAAATAAAATTTACACCACTTTGAAATCAAACTCTTCTATAAAGAGCTTTTTTTGTGAGTATTTTAACTCAGCAGCTCATGTTAAAGGGATATTCCGGCATAAAAATAAATTAGGGTCAAACACACCGTAACACTGAGTTAAACATCCACTCGAGAGATGAATGTTGCTTAACACTTGCTTCTCTAGTTTTACACACTTAAGTCATCAACATACCTCAAGCAAAACGCCACTCTATAGCCACAAATAATGCTCAGAACAGCACCTAACTTCATCAACAGTACATATAAGGTCCTAGTCATAGACTGTATATACTATGGACAACTTGGTTCCGCCTACCACCTGTATACGGGTTTGAAGCCAAAAAGCTCTCGGTATTTCCGGGATTTTTCTTCATTTTCCTGAAACCAGTTGCGCAGTCGCAGAGAGTCGCTGTGATGACGCTCGTCTCAAACAGCGTATCCCCTGGGAGAGCTACGCAATCCCTGAACGCCCATAGGCTGTATCAGATGTCAATCATAGCAAACATGAACCCCCTAATAACTTTTAAAAACAGAGCTTCACAGAAAAAAGAGGACGAGCACAAACCAGTTTTACAGTAACTACATGTCAACATCACAACCAGGGGGGAGAAAAATGTATATTCTGTGTAATAAATTTCTAAAGTTTGTCCACAGTCCCATAAGCTTTGCTGGCGGAGGCGGGATTTATGATCTATACTGCAGCCCATCAACAGAGGGTGCTGTTCTCAGAGTGGCTTCACCCAGCGAGGAGGCAGACTCTGTCCATTCTATATACAGTCTATATCTAGACTCTATATCTATGGTCCTAGCCATAGTACTAGCCATCAAACATCTTTTTAACTCTGCCTGATTTCTTTAGCAAAGAGACTAAACACAACTTATCCACTCTCCTTTAGCAGCTGCTTGTTTGTAGCGAGACCTCAGGCCAGTCCATTGTGGACTGCTGTGGGGTGACGCAGTTCAAGGAGGAACATTTACAATCATTTCTTGATCATTTCCTTGAAGTAATAATCACCATATTAATCATTTTGCACTGCAGGCGCAGTAGTTCTTCTGCCTTAGTGTCTCGGTCTGATTGCATTTCCATAAAGAAATTATCATAAATGTTCTTCCTTGAGCTGCGTCACCCCGCTGCGCATCGTAATGGACTGGCCTGAGGTCTCGGTACAAACAAATGGCTGTTGGAGGAAAATGGGTAAGTTGTGTTTAGTCTCTTCACTTAAGAAATTAGGCAAAGTTAAAAAGACGTTTTGTGGCTAGTACTGTGGCTGGGACCCTATATGTACTGTTGATGAAGTTAGGTGCTGTTCTGAGCATTATTTGTGGCTATAGAGTGGCGTTTTGCTTGAGGTTTGTTTATGGCTCCTCAGACTGCTGTGTATTGCTATCGTGCGGTCGTTACTAAAGTTGGTATAACTAGAGAAGCAAGCGTTCGGCCACATTCATCTATGAGGGGGTGTCTGACTCAGTGTTTCTGTGTGTTTGATTCTAAATTAACTTTACGCTGGAATATCCCTTTAACATGCGTCCAGTGTTGTGAAAGCCAGCTGAGCAGCTGCTGCTTAGATTACTGAGCAACTGCCTCGGTTGCTAACAAAGCACCTGTTGTGTCAGCGTTACTTCTACCAGACTTCGTTTATCCAGTCCACTGCAAACAGAGCCAGACAGGTAAAGTCACACTGTGTAAGCAACTGGCGAAGCATCCCTGCTGAGACTGGATTCTGGATAACAACAAAACACACCCCTGTTTGGAAAGTAAGCTGTCCATCTTATTGATGGGCCCATCTTGGTTGTTTATTTACGCGTCCATCCTGCCGTCAATAGCCAGTCAAACCAGCGAGTAAACACGTGTACCGAGCTTTAAAAGTCTGCTTCCTCATCACAGGTGAAGCACTGACAGTCAGGGCAGGGTGAGCAGCATGCCGACATTTTGGACAGTTTGAGGAAAAGAAGAACACAAAAACAGTGAGACCTGTCCTGTTCCCTCAGTTCTGGTTGTAGTCCCCAGGCTGAGCAGTGTGGGTGAATAAAAGTCTATCTGTCAGTTACTGGTGTAAGGCGGTTGTAACACCTGGGATTTAACTGCATGTCCTGTGGAAATCCACCTCGCTGGCAGTATTTAAGGGGGCTGTAAGTAATGCTGTAAAAGCCCACACAGAAACAGCATTTTATGTCATTGCAGCATCTGTACCACAAATAAAAGCTAATAAAGCTGTCAGAGTGAGCTTAATTCTGCGGGATCAGCAACACCTTCAACAAACAGATCAGTTAGAATCCAAGATGTCACCTGTCATTATCTATAACTGCATTAAAGCTCCGGAAGGGAGTTTTTTTTTACCTTTACAAAACACACTGGAATCTTTTTGGAAATCAAAAGGAGAGTTCAAAAGCTAGCTTGAGATTGCTAGCAACCTTGTTAACAGCAACACAGTGTATTTTGATAGGGTACACACGTCCTGCAGACCTTGGGTTGTGTCATTATGCTATAAAAACAAAAAAACAAAACAAAAGACTGGCTTTTTATATCGGCTTCAAAAGCTCCCAGACTGCTTGACCATTCATTTCACATGCCTTCATGATACATCCAAGTCTTTTTGATACAGGATAGAGGGCGAAGCACCTGATTCAAGGCACCAGAGCTTCACTTGATGCCAAAGTCAGTGATTATGCATGCCTGCTCCTCCACACAGCACATCCATGGCTTGTGTCTGATCATTTTAGCCCCGATCCTGGCCTGCCTTTGCTGGATAAACACCATAGATAGACCGCAAACAGGCACGGCAAAAGCTGGAAGAACAGCAACAAACATGCAGGCTAAGCCAGTTGTGTGCACTTGGTTTTCGTGCATCTTGCAGCGTGTAACTCAGCTCTGTGTATGTGCATACACGTGCAGAGATATCACCCCCTCGGCTCCTCACTTGGCAAGGAGCTCTGATAATGCTGGAGACAGACCAAGGGCACCTCTCCTTCACTCTTCTCATCAGACGGGTATGCGAAGTTCACAGGAGCAAGACGCTTCCTGCAAAAAAATTATCCCACAGTGCTGGAAATGTTATCTTAGAAATATGCGCTCCAAAAGCATTGGCACATGCCCCGGAAAGACCCGCAGTCACAGCTGAGAGTGTGTTCTGCTCCCTCATGGGCATCTTTTGAAGTGAAATTCATTTTACACCTCCACAGGTCACAACCCTAAAGTGCGACAGTAGATTACTGTATCAAGTTTTGCCCTCAACTACAGTTTTAAGCTCACAGTTGGAATATGTCAAACTTAAACTTTTTACTCAGCCACAATAAAATGAGGTTAAACTGATCTCTCTGGAAACGGATTTAAACCTATGAAACATAAATCAAACATCAAACTGCATATTTAATGTAGTAAACAAAACACAGTCTGTTTACTTTAAAACCTGCTAATTAGGGCCCTAGTTTTTTTTCTACCTTTTCTTCCATACTTCCCTCCTTACCACCTCGCCTTCCATCCATCTTTCCTTCCATCCTTCAATCCTTCTCCCAGATAATCTTTCCACCCTTTATTACCTCCGCCAAGGAGGTTATGTTTTTGGTAGCATTGGTTGGTTTGTTTGTTTGTCTGTTAGCAACTTTACATAGAAAGTAACAGACGGATTGACCTGAAATTTTCACCAGAGGTGTGTCTCAGCCCCAGAAGGATTTCATTAAATTTTGGTGGTGATCCGGATCGCCTTCTAGATCCAGGAATTCTTTGAAGGATTCTTTATCATTGTGAGATAGGGCAAATTTTGGAATTTTTGCATTTAACTCTATAAAAATGGCCAGAGTCTCTGGATACTGTGATCCAGAACACACAAAAATAAGGGTGTCATTGGAATTTTCAATGTTGAAAGATAACCAATGAAGATACAAAGAAGTGTACGTTTACAAATATTGCATAATAAATCATGCATTTATGTATCTAATATGAGCTTTGATGTTTTAGGAACATTATGAACAGTGAACATACCAGTTTAAACACAAATAAACGTTAATAAAAGACACGTAACAGTAAACGTTTTGGTGTGAATCACAATATAAGGGGGGACATGAGCTGCCCGGCGGAGGTCTGCGCTCTCCCGAGTGCTTTTCTAGTTACATTATATATTCTTATCATATTCTTGTCAAATGTGGTGAGGATGGGCCTATTGAGACATTACTCCTCCTCCTGGATTTGTTCAAGGTTGTATCCTTGACAATGCATTCAACTTCTACATCGCGCCTTGATACAGGGAGTTGAATGTACTCGTCTATGCTCCAAATTTCAAACACGATTGACGTCCAACTCTGAACACAACATTCCCACAGATGATAACTGGATCCAAGTCAGAGGCCCACCTTCTTGTATACGTCAGTTCTCTGTGAGTTGAAAGCAAAGACTGTATATACTATGGACAACTTGGTTCCGCCTTCCGCCAGTGTACGAACTTGAAGCCGAAAAGCTCTCAGTATTTCCACGATTTTTCTCTACTTCCTGAAACCAACATTGCGCAGTAGCGTTGTACGCATTCAGCGGGAGAGTTGCTGTGGTGACGCTCGGCTCAAACAGCATATCCCCAGGTGAGTTACACACCCATAGGCTGTGTCAAGTGTCAATCATAGAAAACATAAACCCCTTAATAACTTTTAAAACGGAGCTGTACAGAGAAAAGAGGACTTGAGCTCAAAACAGTATTACAGTAACTACATGCCAACATCACAACCAGGGGGGAGAAAAACATATATTCTGTGTAATAATTGTCTAAAGTTTGTCCACAGCTTCATAGGGATTGCTGGAGAAGGCGGGATTTATGACCTATACTGCAGCCTGTCACCAGAGGGTGCTGTTCTCGGGGTTGCTTCACCCATTCTATATACAGTCTATGGTTGAAAGTCACACCTGTACACTGAACCCATCTACATAGACATGCAGTTAATGGTGACAGCACCAGCTGTTGGTGCATAGTTGCAGGTGCTGCACAACCAACAGCTTCTCTACACCTCCAGGCGGTTCAACTGGATGGACTGTTTCAGTATTAATTGCAATTTATCAAAATCATTCAGTCTAAAGACATGCAGTTCTTGACCTACTACCAGGATCACTGATAAGACTGGAAGGCACGGGGGTTTTCTCAAATAAGACCCTCACATACACACATGCACACACACACACACGGACACTGAGAGTTCATATTGACTGAAAATGATGCCCACAGGCAAGATAAAATTGAGTGCAGATGCTTACAATTCATCACATGTCAGATCTACTCTTTTGGCCTGACAGTCACATCATGATAGTATAACCGCACATGGACTGCCACACACACACACAAACACACCCACACGTACACACACTACCCTTAAACAAGTGCTTAGCCTACAAGATGGGGAGTTAATTATTTATTGGCGTGGCTATTAAAGTTGCACTCAATGCATAAATGAAGGAGGTTTTGCATAGATACTTAAAAGTCAATTCAAAGTATCATATATCAGCTCTCACAAGCACTTCTGCTGATAGAAATTGCTGCTAAATAATATACTGTGACCTAGAAATAGAAATTTATGTTGAATAGGGGAAAACTAAGTTACTGCAGAGGTTATATAATAAATTAATTTAAATTTAACTCAAAGTATTGGTAGACTTGGCCCGAGGCAAAGTGCAATAAAACAGAACCAACATGTAATTTTTACTCTTATTGTTAATATTTTTATTAGATGTTGTCAACTACTGGGGGATATCTATGCTGGGAGAAAAGTTTATTCAAGAGAAGAACATCTATCATTGAGACGGAGCAAATCTAGGCCTACAGGATCTACCTGGCTTCATACTCACAACTCTTCATATATCCCACCCAAGGCAACGGCTGAAGTTCCATGTGATGTTCTCCATGAAACCACCCAAGGATACAGACTCAACATGGTAACAAGGAGATTTATCTGATCTTTTCCACAGCAATCAGACTTTTTAATTCTTCTATAAACATATAAGATGAGAGCCAGATAAATACATATCTCTTTGTACTGTATTGTATTTGTAAGGGGTTAATCTAGCCAAAGCAGAGGTTTCAAAAACTGCTGTACCTCATGTAGCCACTTGGGGCAGGCTCCAGAAACGTACAGCCTTTAGCGTAGATTTCAAATTTCAAATTTCAAATTTCAGTGCAAGTGTGTTTAATAGCTGAACTCTTTCTTAGCCAGTTTTGGGGTGATGCTACAGATTTGAATATTTCATTGAGTTAACACAGAAAGAACCTAGCTTAATTCGTTTAATTTTGCAAAAACACCATCCAAAATGGCTTTCCTTTTAATTATGCGACTTTTTTGTGTTACTCTTTGATTAAAAAGGCTCTACAAATGCTTCTCTAACTTCATCATCTTCGCTTTTGGCTTCCAAAAAAATCCTTGAAACCGACAGCCAACACACTGAAGGCTAAAAATGGCAGCTCAGAAACCGTTTGGTAATATAATTCTGGGAGTCCGGCCAAAAATATTGATTGCGACAACTTAAAGTGAAGGAAGTCGTAGTTTAATCTTTTAGTGTGTGTTCAAGAAACATAATAAAGATGCAAAACTTCAGCTTTGTTGTACCTCTGTCATAAACTCAACCCTCTGATCCAATGTCTAATGTAATTGGGAGACTAATGGTGGCTGCCAGTGTCCAAATATTGTTCTCAATCATTTGTTCTGGAGGTACGAGGTTAATGAATGTGCGAAATGATTGACCTCACTTTGCTGCATGTACTAATGCTGATTGCTTTTGTCCTTTCAAACTTACTGAAAAATGGCGTCCAATGAGTGAGTTTTGTGGGATTAAGGTATAAATATTAATGCAAATTGATTGTGTTGGGTTCCATATTGTGCGCAGCTGAACTGAATGGGACATATATCAAAAGGCAGTCAAGCTACATGCATATTAAATTTCCAAAGTTGCTATCCCAACTCTAGTCTGCTCCACCATCTGTTCCCCAAAGTTAAATTTATAACAACTAAGACTCAAGGGATCAAAGACTCACTCTGCTTTTTGATTGCCAATTTTGTAAATCAATTTTGATGATATATATCTTTAGTTTTTTTGTTGCCCATCTGCCATGTCAGCATTTGTTTAGCATCAGCGTGGGTTCTGATAATTTACTTTTTATGCAAAATGCACTTTCTCCTTCACACAGAGGTGAGGGGAGGTTTGGCTCCAATCCATCCTGATTTAGGAGGTAATGAGGTCCATGTTTCACTGTGATGTCAGTCTGCAGGGGGTCCAACTAATGAGTCAGACCACCACTGCATTCATCCCTGTCCATGTAAACTCACAGTGAACATACGCCTTGAAACAGCATGAAAGTATATGTCTTTGATCAGGAAGTTCCTCGGTAATACTCAATACTTAAGTGCAAGTGAACACATATTGCTTCTGGTTTGCTTATCATAAAATAATTAGATAATTCATGTCAATATTTTATGCAACAAAGGCTGTTTTTTACTTTGACTCCAATTAGTCTATTAGTCTATAGAAAGTAACTTTAGATTGCACTCTGTAGAAATGCAAGGCCACCCATAAGAATCTGGGAGCTATAGTTGCAGGATATGTCCTTTAACTGCTATATAAAACGAGATTCAAGGATACCCATCCCCACCTTTATTGCCCTGATCAGGCACATATTTGCTCTAAGTGATGCAGAAAAACTTCTTAATGCATCCACCACTTCCCAGCTCAATGGTTGCAATTCCTCCTCATCAGGCTGCCCTAATTAAGTCTCTAATGACTCTCAACCTGTTCAAAATGCTGCTGGGTGTGTACTGAACTGACAGGACCTGAGAGGTATAAAATCCCCCCAAAATGTTCTAATAAAACTCAAAATATCCCTTTCAATCATTGTACCTGCAATACATGGACCCGCTTGGTGATAGTCTTTGCAAAAAGTACAGGAGGCAGAGTCTCCCTTGGCTATCTACAGATTTGAGTCAAGCAAACTCTTAATATGCCGCCATAGGTTTAAATTGGTTGGACTTATTAAACTTGCATTGGACCAAGAATTGAGTCCTGCAATTTTAAGCGGATTGGAGATCAACGTGGATCGGAGCGGCATCAGCAGTGATGCGGATGCTTAACCAGTCGATCCACGTGCCGACCCTCACTTATGGTCATGAACTTTGGGTAATGGCCGAAAGAACAAGATCGCGGATACAAGCGGCCAAATTGGGTTATCGCCGCAGGGTGGCTGGGCTAAGGCTGAGAGATAGGGTAAGGAGCTCGGACACTCGGGAGGCGCTCAGAGTAGAACCGCTGCTCCTCCATGTCGAGAGGAGTCAGCTGAGGTGGCTCGGGCATCTGGTTAGGATGCCTTCTGGACGCCTCCCGTTAGAGGTGTTCCAGACATGTCCCACCGGGAGGAGACCTCGTGGCCAGCCCAGGACCAGATAGAGGGATTGTATATTTCACCTGGCCTGGGGGAGCCTGGGAATCCCCCCGGGGGAGCTGGTGGAAGTGGTGGTGAGGGCCGTCTGGGCTTCCCTCCTGAAGCTGCTGCCCCCATGACCTGGACCCAGATAAGCAGAAGAAAACGATGACGAATTTCAGGCCTTTAGCAGCATGCATCTCTTTATCTGCTGTATAGGCTTAGAATAGCAAGACTTACATTTGCTTTGTGCTTAATATCATCTCCTGCCAGCCTATGCTCAGGGCAAAATCCTTCTTCAAGAGCTTGGTGTAACAAGTCCTGTCAGTCTTAGCCTGTAGCAGCATGCATTCTTAAATGTGCTGCTACAGGCTAAGACTGCAATGACTTACTATACTTGATGTAGACTAAGTATCAAGACCTGCCAGTCTACACCCATAGCCTACTTTGGAACTTCATGAATCAAGTCCTACCATACAAAGCCTATAGCAGCATGTTTCCCTCTACAAACTGCTATAGGCTTAGATTGCTGGGAGGTATTAGACTGGATGTGGACCAGGTGTGAAGAGAAGCCAGTCTAGGCCTATGGTGTCCCTTCTGATACGTGATGCAACAAGACCTGCGAGTCTTAGTTTATAGCATGAATCCCTTAATTTGTTGCCATTTGCTTTGACTGGCAGGTCAGTCTAAGTCATGGGCCAGTCTAGGCCTGTACCTTTTCTGTGCTGTTTGATGGGCTTAGACTGGAAGGAATAAGGCTTCTTCAGGGGGTCCTTCCAGTCAAATCCCTCTTTTTTTTAAGGTATTCCTCCTTACTTTCACTGTGGCATTTATATCACCTTGAGTACAAAGTCCTGTTATATTTTTACATCACAGCCCATAAAATTCCATAAACTCATATCAGTTAAAAGTGTTTTTTCTTTTAAACATATGTTCTATTTAAAAACCAAGTTTTATACCGTTATACCACCTTCTTTTAATGCCACTCTTGAAGATATGGAGTCAACTCAGACACTGGGGACATCATAAGGTGCCAGTCAGTGTCAGCTGAACCTCTGTAAAAAGATGGCCTCTTTTATGCACAATATACTTTAACAGCTGACAGTGCTCGTGTCAAATAGTTGTTCCAAATCGAGTCTGATGGATTGAAAAAGTGATAGTATGCATGGAAAAGCTGCTAGAATGACAAATGGGTTCAGTTTTGAGACCTGAATACTGATTTATAGTCACAAACAGAATAAATAAAGTAGTACATGACTCTTTTTTTAAGGAAGAACTCAAAGAATTTAGACAAACTTAGTCTTGCTACATGAAGTTAGGTGATACAGCTGCGTAAATAGAGCTATTAATAGGTACATATTCATGTCTTCAGTGTAACTGGATTGCATTGTGTCTCTTTTTCCTCCCCGTTAATCTGAACCGCTTTCATTGTGCAGGTTGGTCAGGTTGCAGCCAGAGGTTTAGGCCCCGGCCTCTCTCTCTTCCCCCCGCGTAGATCTCCCCAAGATCAGTCACAATTACAGCAACTCCTGCCCCGTACTGACGTCTCTCCCTGTGTTACCATGGCAACGCCTGCCATCATGACGAGGCGGGGGGATTGGCGTGAAGGGGATCTGTATTTCCCATCGGCTATATCTGATTAAAAAACACCGTCATAGCTAACAAAGACGGGGACGGATGAAGGGAAGGGAAGGGAAATGGGGGGGGCCTTTAATTTCCACACACTGCTGCCTACTGAAGGTCTCTCCCATCCCGGAGACGGATACAGGGTCACTGCTTGTGGCTCTAATGGCTGCCGCAGGGGTAAATTGTACTTGCATTTCGGATAAGACAGAGAGGGGTGATAATAGATCACAAAGGTTAATCTAATAGGTCTCCACTTGTATGATTTAAGTCTATTACTGGTGCGTATGTGACAGGAATCGTCTGCATGACTGAATGGGTGAATGTGATAGAATGTGATAAGCAAACACAGACACATGCATTTCCCTCCAAGGCGGAGGTATAAATTATCATTTTGAGCATGCAGCGAAAGTTTGCATCTACAAATCTGACTTCCCATTGTAATGCCATAAATAATTTGTTAAATGTTTCTTTCAGAGACTGCAAAACTTAACCGCTTTAACTATGTTTGTAAGTCAGTGCATTATAAAAGTTGGTGACTTCAGGTTCAGATCTGAAGGCTTCATTTGGGGCCCAGTGTGAATCAAAAGTTTTGTTTTGGTCTTCTTCTCCACCTTATTCCCAGCATGTCTGGCTTGGGTTGGCCAACAGAGAGATGGTCAGTTAATTAAACAAAGAGAAAATGGACTTCATGAAAAGTTAATTAGGATGTTAATGAAAGGGAACTAGGCTGGACTGGTGCACAGATAAAGCTCCGTGAAGGGTGAGCGTGCAGGGTGTCTACACATATGCACAGGCATGCTTCAGCCAGAATCAGCTGATAATAAACCCCGTTGTTTCAGCTTGGGAGGGAACACAATAATGGCTCCCCCTATCAAGGGTGAAAAATAAATAGTTTCTCTGCTGTGATGCAGCGCAGCATTTCAATTGAATCCATCAATAGCATGCAGGATGAGCTCAGATATTCAAGGTTGGGGTCATGTTTGTGAGAGGATCAAGCTGACTTTTATCTGCAAAAAGGCTGTTGTTTTGGCCTGCATTTCAAATGGGTTTCAAGGGATTACTTTCCCTCTCATCTCCTTCCCTGTTCACTGTGTGTAAAAGTGAAATCTGAATGTGTGAGCGAAGACTAAGCCTGTTGTGCCGCGTTTGTTCTCAAATAAGAACAAAATAAATGCAGGGAGGCTTTGCAAAAAGCGAACAGCCAATTAAATCTCTTTTTCTTTGAGTGCACTAATTAAAAATCTACATTGCTGATACTGCAAGCAGTGATTTCCACTATAGAGTCATGTCTGATTTAATGCAGTCCTACCTGAGGGCCAAAAGACCTTATCACCTTTGTTAAGACAAGATCCTCTCAATATAAGACACTGTCATAGAGTACACATATGATTTCAAGAATATTTAGATCTAATCTCTCAACACACAGCAGCACTACCGTGTGCTTTCTTGGTTTTTCTTCTTTCCAGAAAAAGTACACCATTGCTGATGTGCGAATGACTGAGACATAAGAAGAAAATGAAGATAAACTGTACCATCAGTAAATCCCTTTGGCATTTGATCGCCCACTCCGATGTCAATCCGTGGTCTTCCCTGGGTTGTCTTCTACTTATACTTTGTCAAATCGTACAGGAACAGCTGTCTGAGCAGTGAGAGCCATATGTTTAACCCATCCATCAACTCTGACCTCCTACCAAGACAGACTTTCATCAGTCGTCTTTGCATCTGCCAGATGGCCAAAGCAGTTGCACTGAGCAGTTGATGTCTGTATTAACTTTGTTAATATTGCAATCCCGAATTCTGTTGCACAGGGACACTTTAAAGTACCTTTTTACTGAGCTGGTCAATAAGCGAGTCAATTCCAAATCTTCTTTTTATTATTTAGCTTAGTAGTGAGAGGCTGCTGAAATGCATCAGTTAGGCATAAAGTTAAAGTTTATGTTGCTGTATGCAAAAGAATTTGAAATGAAGGATGTATAACATGTTTTAGGCACTATATCATGTTATATTCGATAAATAAACCCCTTGACAGGGCACAATAATCAATTGTATCCACTGGGAGGCCATCCAGAGGGCACTATGTTTACATGTATTTATTGAAGGGCATCCAGTGGGTACTTTGTTTCAATTTCATCACTTTAAGGGCAACAAGAGGCACTTTGTTTACAGTTATTCGGCATCTAATCGGTACTTTGATTACATTTGTTTAGTGAAAGGGCATCCAGTGGACACTGTGTTTATATTTATACACTTGTACAGCACCCAGTAGGAACTTTATTTCTTTTTTTTGGTTTAAGAGTATCCAGTGGGGACTTTGTTTACATTAACTTCCTGGAATGGCAGCCAGAAAGCACTAAATGACCTTTGAACGACTGTAAATACTTTAAGTGGGCACTGGTGAAATTGTATCAACTTGAAGGGCATCTAGAGGGCACTATGTTTACATGTATTTCTTGAAGGGCATCCAGTGGATACTTTGGTCAATTTCGTCGCTTTAAGGCCAACTAGGGGGCACTTTGTTCACAGTTATTTACTTTAAGGGCATTCAATCGGTACTTTGATTACATTTGTTAAATTAAAGGGCATCCAGTGGACAATGTGTTTACATTTATACACTTGAAAGGCATCCAGTAGGAACTTTGTTTACTTTTTTTTTTTGCTCAGTGGGGACTTTGTTTACATTAACTTCCTGGAATGGCAGCCGGATAGCACTAAATGATATTTTAACCACTGTAAATATTTTAATAGGCACTGATTGAATTGTATCCACTTAAAGGGCATCCAGAGAGCACTATGTTTACTTGTATTTATTGCAGGGCATCCAGTGGGTACTTTGTTTCAATGTCACTGCTTCAAGGGCATCTAGAGTGCACTTTGTTTACATTTTTTTGGTTCACTGGAAGGTCCTCCAAAAAGCACAATTTCAACATTTTATCCACTAAAAGGTATCCAGAGGGCACTTAATCTACATTCATCCATTAAAAGGGCATCCAGGAGGCACTATATTGACATTTAATCAAAAAAAGTTGTCATAGTAGATTTTTCCTTCTCTTCACTTTGACAAAAAAAGAAAGAAAGAAAAAGTTGAATTTTCTTAATGATTTGAAAGGCAGACAAATTAAATTGTTTAGGAAAATCTGAAAAACAGTCAATGACACTGATTTTCAAAAACTTTGCATACCAGACTCATTTGGTATTTAAAGCAGGTCAAAGGTCTGATTTAAAAGAAACTTGCAAAATGTCCCTGAGCGTGTGTCACTTTTTGTTCTTTTCATACTCATATTGAGGTAAGTGCAGCCACTTTTTTTTTTTTTTCCATTCCCTCTCCCTCTGATTGCTGTGGAGCTCCATTAGAGGACAAATTAGGTAAATAAATACATGGATAATGAAGAAAATATAGTTAGGAGTGCACTTAACAGAATAAATGAATAAATTAAATCAAAACAAAAACACCTGATGAGTCAGTTTCTAAGAGACCAGAATAAAATAAAGTCCTTGACGGAGGAAAATGGATTTGTTTCCAAATGTTCTTTCTTTGTTGATTCACATTTCATATAAAAACAGAAATTTGCAGGTTACGTGTAAATAAATGTAAATAGAGTCATGTTATAGCGGCAGGGTATTTTTATGAGAAGGAAACAAGGCTGTGAACAAACCATTATAAAACTGTGACATCTTGTGGTAAACTCCATGCAAAAATAAGAATCCTCGTCCCGGTGTGTTTGACCTTGTTGCCCAAACTTGTTTGTTCAAAGCCTTCAAAGCCAAATCTGCACATAACTGCAACTTGACATTCAAGGTGTAGCACACTGTTTCCTTTCTCTTCATTTTTCTCTGGTGGCTGGGAGCACTTGTTGTGAGTGCTGGAACACAATGCCTCTGGTGTAGTGCCTGCCGGGAGATTTTGTTAGCCCCCACACTTTATAAGATGGATGAATGTGGTTTGTCCCCTACAGCATTTAGAGTTCCTTCCCTTTTTTGTTCTTTCCAGTGTTGTGAGATTGTGCCAAAGGCTGAATAAAACATGAACACAGTCCCACTGACGTCACTCATTGGTTTCTGAAGTGGCATTATGACACCCAACAGCAGCTGTCTCTATAATGAAAACACTGAATGAAAAAAAACTTAGCCTTGATTTCATCAAAACAGAAGCGTTTTGTTTTTTAAAAAACATCCCTCAGAGAAATGACATATTTCGGTCTAAAAAGCCCAACTAAATGGTACCAAGTACGCTTACACAAACATTACGGAGTCTGGAAAGTATCACAGTTTGAGCCACTGCTTTGACCAAGTAAAACCTCCTCCAAAGGTTAAAGTCTGTCACCTACTTCCCTTCTACCTGGAGAACACATCAGCTAGATAGCAAGCTAGGCATAGGAGCTAACAACATGCATCCTTTTTTAAAACATATGGAGGTAGGAAAGGTACCTTCGGGTCAGGGGTAAATTTTCTTTTGTCTATTTCTGCCATGATACTGTTCTGGGTTGATCCAGGGATGCCAGAAGGTGTGGACACCACCACAGCTACCTCCACACACATCTGTTTTACTTTAGCCCTGTACAGGCCAAAACCCCAACCCAATACCAACACCAAGCTCTTCATCATGCGCATGCTTTGATTTGCACTCTCTCAAAACAACACTACAATGCACAATGCCATTTTTAATAAACTAACCATCATGTTTAAGAAGTCTTTTCCTCTGCATTCACAACTTTCCTCTTCCACCCTGACTTTCTTGGAAAACCCCAAAACCCATTCACTATGTTTCTGGAACATTGAAGGCATAGTAGATAAAAACATGCATGCTTTTTTAAAACATATATAGGTAATATCAGAGTTTCTGTTAATACAGTGAAAGTAGGAAAGGTACATTCAAGTCTGGGGTAATTTTCTTGGAAACCCCCCAAACCCATTCACTATGTTTCTGCAACTTCACACCCATTCGACAGTGAGTCAGCACTGAACATTGAAGGGGGAAATTCAACATCGCACATCATCAGACAGTGACAGACGGAAATACATTATGTACAACACATTACTACCAGACACTGAGGGGTAAAATAACATTATTATGGGACCCAGCTTGTTTCACCAATAACCCTGTTTGAGACTGCTTTGGCTGTGTGAATCGGGCTTTTGCACCCCATGGGCAGAGCTGTAAATTAGCTAGTGAGTGGGTTTGTGATGTCTTGTGCTGCTGTGCTCCAAATGTGAATGTCTTAGGATTGAGGTCTGGGAGGCCGGGTGGGGAGAGACATCATCTCTTTGGCTGTGTCTTTGAAGTTCACCCAGTGTGGCTCCTTTTGAATACTTGATATGCTTAATAAAAACCTATTTATACTTTAGGTTTAAAGTCTGAGATCAGTTGAGGCGGTTGCACATTTTGACTCTTTATTACAGCTGCAGTTTGAGAGCTGAAATGACAGAATATATTTAACTTTTCCTTTAGTTTTCTCGACAATGAGATATAGTCATTTGTCAAAAGTGCAATTAAGCTATTGTTCTCAGAGTTTTTCAGGGAATGATGACTGGTGCATGAATTCATGTTGGTGTTTTATTACATTCATAAGTCATAAAATACTTTCAGGCCAGATTTAGACCGGCTGTTGAACGGCAAAGCTATCATTTTGGTGGAGTGCCAGACCAGTCTGATTTTTGGACAACTAAATAAGGAAATTACGAGGATTCAATGGTGCAGGTCTCAAAAGATCTTGCCAATGCGCTGTTGCGTCTCACAGCATTGTCTCACTGCCTGTCAAGCTGTCACAGAATACCCTCCGAAAAGAACGCCGAGGCTCACTGGGACCCAAGAGTTTGAAGGGCTCTTAGCTCTTCAAGCTGCTTGGTGATTCCTCTGTGAAGCTCGGTTTATCGGTCCAGTTCGTCTTTGTCAGTTGTTGATGGACTGTTTTTGGGTTCACGTTCAGGTTTCACCATCTGGAAAGGTTGTTAAGTGGTCATGTTACTAAATTTATGCTCTAGTTTTTCCTAAATTGGCAAAATTTTTTATGTCTGGTTTGCCGCCCTGAGATAGCCTCGTCTTCCAGCATGGAGGTTTTATCGCTCTCTTTTAGGATCTGAGGAATAATCCAGAGTTTTGAGCTGGAAAATTTTTGTTTGTTTTGACAGTCGAAACAGTTTTTTTTCAGAGGTTTGTATCTTTAGTGGGAAAATTATTCCATTATTTAGGTGTCTAGAGAAAAGATAGCCAACATGATTACACAAAATTACGTTGTAATCTTGTGTGTGAGACTCAATATTAAACACAAGATATCCAGTAATGCTCACATTTGTTTTGGTGACCCCTCTTTGTCTAAACAGGTTCAGAATAGAAAATGATGTATCTTGTGCACACAAGATAATGACCTCGTTGCATAAGTTTTCCCTTTTGTGCACATGATGTTATTCGCTCTCTTGTGCAGGCAAGATAACAATCTTAAATGCACATGGGTTTTGGATACAAGTAATTATGGGAGTGCAAGATTTTATTTTGAAACAAGCTATAACCTTGTATGACTTAATGACGAATCTTGTTTGCGCAAGACAATATTTTTTCCTTTGTATTTTGCAAACACATGATCTTGCAGGATCAAGTTTGTACGCAACATCAATGTGATATCTTGTGAGTATGACTTTATCTCTTGTGCTCTTAAGATATTAACTAAAATTTTATCATGTGCTTACAAATGAAGAAGCTCAGAAATGCTTGAGTATCCTATAAAACAAGATCATTACTTTGTGGAAACAAGTTTTGGTCATGCAAACACAAGATATTTTTCTTGTAAAAAAAAAAGTGAGGACCCTTTTGTGCACAAGATAATTTATCTTGTGTAAGTAAGTTAATATCTTATGTGCCTAATTTAGCATCTTGCACACAACTTGTTGGAAGAATATTTTAAAATTACACAAAAATAATACAGTGCACATTTTATTTTACAAGTTTATCTTGAGTGCACAACATCAATGTAATATCTTGTGCATGTGTAGTAAGATTTTGTTGGTTAAGGTATTGACTCATTCTCACAGTTATCTATTGGTTTCTGTTATCCTTCTGAATAATTACTTCAAACTTGTGCCATTAGCTAACTATCTTGTGCGCACAAGATATGATTTTAGTTACTAACTTTGTTGGTTAGGTTGAAACATTATTGGATTACCTCATAGACTGTATGTAGAACAGACAGCGTCTGCCTCCTCGCTGGGTGAAGCCACTCTGAGAACAGCACCCTCTGGTGACGGGCTGCAGTATAGGTCATAAACCCCGCCTCCTCCAGCAATCCCTATGGAGCTGTGGACAAACTTTAGAAATTTATCACACAGAATATATTTTTTCTCCTCCCTGGTTACGATGTTGACATGTAGTTATGTAAAACTGTTTTGTGCTCAAGTCCTCTTTTTTCTGTACAGTGCCATTTTTAAAAGTTATTAGGGGGTTCATGTTTTCTATGATTGACACTTGATACAGCCTATGGGTGTACGAAGATTGCATAGCTCACCTGGGGAATACACTGTTTGAGCTGAGCGTCATCACAGCAACTCTCCCACCGAATGTGCACAATGCTACTGCGCAATGCTGGTTTAAGGAAGTGGAGAAAAAAACGCTCTTACCAAGAGCTTTTCGGCTTCAAATCCATATACTGGCGGAAGGTGGAACCAAGTTGTACATAGTATATACAGTCTATGGATTACCTCCAACAGCATACTCACATTTCCCTCTAGATGGCCATGCTAAATAGCCTGATTTGTATGTATATTGTCTGCTTAAACCCGCAGTCATTCATACAAGTTGAAAAATCTGGTCTGTTAACCAGTGTTTGATTACGGCAGGCCCCCCCCCCCCCGCCCACTCTGTTTCCGCACCAGCTTCACAGCAAAGCCTTTCAATTTGGTTCAAAAGCGTCCAGGAATCTACCCCAATTTGTGTCTGATGGATTAAACGTGGAGGCCATTCTGTGTGACATTGACTGCACAGCTTGCAACAGAACATAATTGCGGGCTCTCGCATAAAAAAAAAAAAAAAAAACAGAAAAAAAAAGAGAGACTGAAGCAACACGCCACGCAGCGGTATCCCACTGCGGTTTGTTAGGCATGAGCGGCACTACACATTGTATTTCACACACTGCAAACGAAATAAGACCTCTCATTCCTTCTGTGGCCTGAGTTTTTACACTCTGGGCAGAGAAAGGTTAGCTGTCCAATTGGCGAGGCTTCCCTTCGAGGACGCCAGAGCCAGACTGGAGTCAAACCTATTACAGGGGACAAATAAGTTGCATGAAATATTCAGCCAAGCCCATGTCCGGAGAGTGCAACTATGAATTATTCACCAGGAAAAGTAAGAGACATGACTGTGCTCTGCTGGAACATCACATATCCCAAGGTCTTCTCTACAGGATGTTTGTTATGGCAGGTCTTTTGTTTGTGTGGATTACATTCATACATGCAATTAAGCACTCAACACTGAATTAGATTTCAAATTCTGTCAACAAACGAGCTTCATGGAGTCTCCAAATACTTGAACTAAGGCCAATTCTGCTCAGTCTTTTACACTGTATTGATTATGTTTTCACAGTCTTGTGCATAATTAAAACCCCCATTTGTATCATGTAGTTTTTTTTCCAGCTTGTTAAATATTTTATTTTGAATGGTTGCCAGGTTGGAGCTCTGTGATTCAGGCCTGTGCAGAGACCTTTAAGAGGGGCAGGTGCTCAGTGTTAAAAAATGGCACATCAAACCGTAGCTTCCAGCTTCTTCCGTGGAGGGATTTGCTGCTTTTCTTCATCACTTGTTATCGGATAGGGAGAGTTTGAGGGATTCAGACAGGGGCCCAACCGAAACAGAATTTTTGGGGGCTGATGCCGATACCAATTATTAGGGGGGGGGGGGGGATTGGATTAATCGGCTGATTTTTTTTTTTAAATTTAAGTTATGAAAAATATATATATACTGTAGATATCTTAAGTATACTATATACTATAGGTATACTGTAGATTACTGCTCTTCACACCGACAGGAAGACCGACTGATCAAACTCGGACCAGAGAAGTATTTTCAACCCCACTGCCGACGAATCGGTGCCTCTGCGTGACACATTTCCAGTGACATGCAGCTGCCTCAGTAAGAGAAGTAGCTCGATCACGTAATGTGTACTGTTGTTTATTCTTCCGTTACTGGCATGGCTAACAGTTTAGCAAGGCTAATAGCAGGTGGCTAACTCTAACTTTAGCTTGCATATTACATGGTGCTTCACCGTTAACTCGGCGTGACCGAGACCAGCACAGCTGGGAACACTGTGAAGTGGGTTGAACTGAAACTTGTTGACTTATTGTGTATTTCACAAACTGGTTTATTTACCGTTGAGGTGGACCACTCTCCTCCGTGCGTCCCTGAGCTGCCTGCTACAGATCCGTCACTCCACTGTGCTGTGAGGTAGTTAATGGATGAAGATTGCCATGAGGTCGCTGCGCCATCTACAGGATAAGTTTCCCCATTTTATTTCTGAAAATATCGGCGAAAATCGACGAGTTTTGGCCGATTACCAATTAGTCTCAAACAGGCTAAAACTGGCCGATTTATTCAGCTCGTCGATAAATCGGTCGGGCCCTAATTCAGACGATTGCAACTTACTTACACTTAGTTGGTTGTTAAGGGTAACAGGCAGGGAGCTCCCCGCTATACATGCACCAGCTGTGATTAATGGTATTGCAAATCATATCGCACTAATTTATACATTCTTTTGCACTTCCAGGTGGACTCCTTACATTTGAAGTCTAAGGTTAAATTGGAAAGTCCAAGACTGACACAACGTGGAGACATTCTGTCCTAACGAAGGACCGAGCAAAACCTGCAAAGACCGTCTTTGAGGCAAAGCGAATCACAGTGTTTTGGTCTGAGCCAGCTCTGCAGTTGTGTAAGCTCAGGAGAATCCAAATCCAAATCCTACATAACAATTTGTTGTCATGGAGCTTAGCATTTTGGACAGAGCTCTGAGTCCGAGTGTGTTTGTGTGTGTGTGTGTGCGGGTAAATGTGGACACAACTCGGGTGACGACAAACTGCAACAAGCTCAGCACTCTTCTAGTAACGGCTCCGACCAAATTAATCAAGTAAAGTTTCCAATCAATATTCTACCCGATGGCCCCGGAGGATTGACACAGAGAGAGTTTTCAGGTCTGCTTGTGCCAGGCATGCAAAAGATAGTTATCACTCCAGCTGAGAAATGAGCTGCTCAGCATCAGCTCGGCTGGCAGATAAGTTGAAAACTCAGCTTGAGGAAACAGAGGAGGATGATGAACGACGTCTCCGGGAGGAAAAGCAGATGATGTAGCCGGAGTGGAGGTTTGTGTAAAAGATGATGTGTGTGGGAAAAAAAAAAAAAAAAGAAGAAAAAAAAAGTGTGCAGGCGTGATACGGAGGCAGCGTTCCTGGAAAAAGATTGAGATGCATGGTAACAGACAGAAGGAGATACAGACCAGAGAGGTCTTGAGGCCATTAGTGTCCCTGCTGTGAGCTTGAGGGTAAACCTCCGTGAACCAGCGGCTTTTTATTCCCCTTCGCGAGGTTGTTCTCACGGGTTGCAGACGGCAACAGAACACCTCATTGCTTTTTGTGAAACTGAAACATGAAAAAATGAAAACAGGAAAAGCGAACACTTGAGGAGGATTTTTCTTTCCTACCGGCTCGTGCATCTGAACTAAAACAGTTTTTAGTCTTCCAAAGGTTGATGCACACTCATATTTCAATAAAACTATCGACTGCAGGAAGTAGGAATGGATTTCTGCTGTGTAAAAAGAGTGCACTAACCCTTTTAAAGCTCATACTCGATGCAAAAACAAGCAGATGAAGGATGTTTCTTTGACGGAGCAAGTCTTTCAAAGACAGTTTAATCCTCTTGAGTGAGAAAAGTAAGCATTTTGTTATTTGGTATGTTGAAACAAAGCCAATTTAAGATGTAGCAGAGTGGAAAGCTGCCCTGTAGTTCCAAGGATGAAAACCCTGGACCCCACGTCCTTCAATCTAAAGAAGAAAGGGACCGCATAGCTCATTTATCTTCATGCAAGACATCGGCAAGACAAGATATTGCCTCATAACACAATTGTTTGGCATGCTTTTATTTTGATGTTTTTCTGTCTTGCATTGAGGTTGCTATATTTTAACATTTTGCTTTTATTTTGAAGTATGATTTCTGCGGATCTCAGAGTAAACAGTTAAAAGAAATCTTTAAAATGACAAATGTTTAACTAATTATTAACCCAAAGAGACACATGCTCTAATTTTGCATTTAGATTTATGACGCGCGAGTAAAATCATCTACTCGCTTAAGTCGCATGAATCTAGACGCGCGAATGAATAGTATTTACTTGCTTCATTTGCGCGTCAACAGTAATTTCAGCAGTAATCTCTGCCAATTGAACCAGCGGGATCAAGTGATAGACAAATTCTTTTTTTTTTCATAATTTACCAGGTAACTCGACCTCCTCACTCACTTGCCTCCCTCCAGGCGAGCTCCTTTTTATTCCAGTTCGGGTAATTGAAAGATACCGTTTTAGATACCAGTGAACAACCGTCTCTTTTCACTTGCAACCCTCTTGCTGATTCGTTATCGTGATGCGAATATCCGCTCAAGTTGAGACATTTTCGCGCCGCCAGAGTAGTAGGAGTGTCTAATCGCGTCATTGCATTGACTTAGCATGTAATTCATTCGCGCGAATGATTTTACTCGCGCTTGGTGTGTGGGGACAGTTACGGTATATTAAGAATTTTAGTTTCTGAAAGTGCTGAGTCATCTCTAGAGAGCTGATCTATGCTAGTTATTTGTTTTTGTCTTGACTATGTTTCATGATGACATCTAGAAAATGCCCTTTTGTGTATTTCTGTAAGATGATTTAAAACCACACCTACACTCATCACAACAGTATGGCTCCTGAGTAGAAGAGTCCAGGGGCCTCATTTATAGACCATGCGTATGAACATTCCCACGCAAAGTACGGCATTTACCAACCTGTGCTTGTGCTTAGGAACGTGCGTAAATTTAAACACAACTCTGACCATACTTATACACAAAATCTAGGGGTAGAACAGTGAAACTACAAATAGAACCCATTAAAGGAGTCACAGCATTCAGCAATCTCAAACTTCACACGTTCTCCCTTGCCTCAGTACAAAATTTGTCAGTTATTTCGCAGACATTTTGAATGATTGGTGTGACAAACTATAAAATCAACTGTGACAGGACAACCTCAAAGAAGTCTTACAAGTACAAATACAAGTATCATGGCTTATTTTGCGCTATTGGAAGACTAGTTTTCAAAGACCGTGCTGATCTGCTCAGTGAGAACACAGTGTGGCTTCTCAGCAGTTACCGCCTCCCCAAAAACATTGTAATGGATTTATGCCGTGATTTACAACCCCTGTTGGAGAGAGACAAAACGCACCAAAGCCATCCCAGTGCACAACCAGCTCCTGTCCACCCTGGGATTTTTGGCCACTGGAACATTTAAGCGTGAGATTGGAGACATATACGGCTTTTAGCAGCCAACGCTAAGCAGAATCATGCCGGCAGAGTTGGATGCAATAATTTCTCTGGCCTCAGCTTACATCCAGTACCCATAAACACGTCACCAACGTATTCCCAAACATAATTGGAGCCATGGATCGCAATAAAAGCACTTTTACACAATAAAGTCAGTTTTGTCAACAGGAAAAGAATTCATTCAATCAACGCACAAATAATCTGCGATGCACACATGTATCTATTAAATATTGTCTGGAGGAATGCACGACTCATTCATTCTGCAGAACAGCTCTGTGAGTGTGCACTTCCATGATTTCGGTGAGGGGGAAAAAATCCATTCACACATTTTTAAAGGGATTGTTGATACCATATATGATCAATTGGAGGCGTTTCTGAATGCACATGACCGTAACCATGCACGAGCACAGTAGTAACTAGAAAAGCACTCGGAGAGCGCAGACCTCCGCCAAGCAGCTCATGTCCCCCCTTATATTGTGATTCACACCAAAACTTTTACTGTTACGTGTCTTTTATTAACTTTTATTTGTGTTTAAACTGGTATGTTCACTGTTCATAATGTTCCTAAAACAAGAAATGCCCTGACCCGGATTCAAACTGAGGACCTTCTGGTTGTGAGGCGACAGTGCTAACCACTACACCACTGTGCCGCCTATCTACACCACTGTGCCGCCCATTGGTTATCTTTCAGCATTGAAAATTCCCAACAACACCCTTATTTTTGTGTATTCTGGATCACAGTGTACAGAATTTTGTCCGGATCACCACCAAAATTTAATGGGATCCTCCTGGGGCTGAGACGCACCTCTGGTGAACATTTCAGGTCAATCCGTCTGTTACTTTCTCCGTAAAGTTGCTAACAGACAAACAAACAAACGAACCAACACTACCGAAAACATAACCTCCTTGGCGGAGGTAAAGAACAGGTGGGATTTATCATCGTCGATTACTTACCAGTGTGCGTACGACTGGTGTCCGCATGTTAGATAAATGTGGATTTTTTTGGACCTACGCACAATCTAAATTTCATTCCTACGCCAGAATTTAGAAGCTTTTCTACACACGGATGACAAATGAGGCCCCAAGTGCTTAAATGGCCTGCCTGCTGTGTTAACTTGTCACCTGTTTAAAATATTTGGCACATGATGAAACTGTTGACTCACTGGAGTTCTTAAGGAGTATACTGGGCAAAACTGGGACAACATTTCAACCTCAGAACTCCAGAAACTGGTCTCCTCTGTCCCTCTAAATTCGAGATTTATATTCGCAAACCATCAAATTCTGCTTTTATCCCACATCATCTCATCTTTTCTTAGAGAGGAGATGCTGGTAGTCCAACTTACACTCACTGACACTCATCAGAAGATGACTGTGAGCTCTGTTTCTTCAGTCAAACTGACAAAAAAGTGATACAAACACCACAAGTGCATCAATCCATCAGGAGGTTGAGTGCTTTTTTTCGCTTTAAAAAAGCAACACGCTTCAGACGGTTTAGCCCTAGGCAGGTTGTGTTGTATCTTATCAGTCAGTCCGTCAATCAATCATCTGGTTTTTCATGTCTGTTTTAGCTCAAGCTATGACTGGAGAGAAACCTGGGAACATACAACCTGGTGTTGCCGCTGGCGGAGCAGTTGTTTCAGATATTTCGCCAAAATGATTAATGAAAAAATTGGAAGAGATACATGCATAGGGCCTGTATGGTTATGGTTAGGGCCATATGCTGGAGAATCATTGTGATGCACAGTACAGTATATACCTGCACATGCTGGTTTAGCAGCTTTACTAATAGAAAAGCATGTGTTAGGGTTCCACATTCGTCCCTGTCCTCACAGCGCTTGAGCTCCATTGATTTGCATTGTGAACAATGTCAATAACGAGGTCCACCCACAAGCCATGAATAATTTGAAGACTCAAACCGGCTTGTTATAAAATCAAGGACACGCAGATACAGAATAGTACATACAGCCGCCATGTACCCGTTGGCAAACCTTGTGCCTTTGAGCTCTCTGACTTTGCTCTCGCTCCACAGGCATGCTGCACGGACGAACTCCTTGATCGTGTGACGTCCTCTGTGGAATATCAAGCTGCTCACCCTTTGGCACACGGTTTTATAACTACGACTGTATTAAACAAACAACACTGAACGCTTCAGATGAGCAGAAACTCCTGTTTGCGGCTTGATAATAAGCAATTTACAAAACTTTCCCCTCAAAAAAAAAACATAAATCTGTTTCTTACACTCCAGCTAAGCCATGAAAAATACCAACGAAAGAGATTCTGCAGTTGTTTCCTAAAGTTAATCTATCTGCGTTTGTGCTCCATTCAGCAAAATCACAATTTGTGAGCAGATGTTCACGCACACAGGTATTAAAATATGTATGAACGGGGCTGAAAAGCAGACAGGAGGCAACACTCACATTGGCATCTATTTCTACTTAGAATAAAAGTTATTTTAGTGCTGGATTGGAGTATGCACATCTGCTGGGTAGAAGGCAGCTGAGGTTAAGAAAAGATGGTTGATTGACGAGGCTGTCAGAAATAATTACCCTTATTTGACCTGCCATGTTAGATTGTCAAGTATAACAACAAATATTAAGCTGTATAAACACTGTCAAAGTGCATTATTTTACTGCAGTGTGATAAATAGTAATGACTAATTGATAAATCTATTAAAATAAGAGAAGTAGGGTGTATTTTTGCAGTTTTTTACATTAAAAATACATGCACTGATCCAGGTTTTTTAAACATCATACTATCGGGTTATAGAAGTAGAAAATTAAGAAGTTCACGCCGTCTTTTAGCCCACAAAACAGATCTGCACAGAGTTCAACCGCCTAACAAGCCTGCGAAATAATTTATCGCCCTGCTGTTTTCTCCGACTGGTAAATAATGCTTAACGCCACTCTTGGAGCAGATTCAGCCGGCTCCACATGCCGATGGTGTAGTTTTCCCGGCTAAGATAAAACCCTGCAGATGTAAACATATTTTCATTTTTACATTATTTTTAATCAAAGAGCCATCTCAGACTCTCGCCTGCAGCCCGAACGTGCTCGCTGCACATATATGTTTCTGCACAAGCCTACAGCTCTTTCTCTGTTTCATGTGGATCACCAGTACGTGCTCAAACTCGCTGATATATAAACCTTTGGGCTAAAACAGCAAGCTATGCAAACGTATTGCATCTCTACCAGTGTCATAGTGAGGTTAAACTGTATTTGCAATACACTGGTTTGTATCTAAGCAGCCTACAAAGTTATACTCTCAAAGTCTTAGCAGTCAGTATGTCTACATGTAGGCAAGACTTCATTTATAGACAGAGGCATTTCCACCTCTGCAACTGTAGGTGGCGATGAACCGGCAGATGATGACACATGTAAGTAAAGGGTTAAATAACCTCACTTTTACAGCACTGCACCTTTTGTTCGGAAAGTTTAGGTTTTTCTGTCAAGATTATTTTTACTACCCAGTTTCCTAGCAACGCTTTATGCTGTTCTACCACTAACTCCGAACCCGCTGTGCAAACGCTGGGGCATGTACAGAACATTCAGGCCAGTTTCAGCTAGATTAAAGGTCCTTTAATCTGGGAACGACGCAAAAATACGATGCGAAATTACTAAGTATTCGGAGGCAAATTTTGACGAGTCGGGGCCAGTACCAGATAAGCACATTAAACTATAATCCATAAACGTAAGGTAACAACAGAGACCTAATGGTGCTGTGACAGCAACGCGATTGAGTTTGAGACAGTGAAAATACATATGGTATGTTGTATCTGAACAGGTTAGCTTACAAGCTAAAGTTACTTAGCGCAGATGAAAGTTAAAACAAAGAGGTTTAGCAAACTGTTAAAGCACACAAACCATCGTCATATGTGAAATCCGACGCTATGACTATTTGTAATTTTTATCAAAAAGCACTCTGTTCTCCGATGCGTAAACAATCAGCCGGTCGGCCATGTTGGATATACCGGTGAATCTAACGTAGCAACAACACACAATCTGATTGGTCAGAAGTGGACACACAGTATGCGAAACTTTAGACAATTCGACTGTGATACAAAAAAACAAATGCCGCAATATCGCAGAACGGGTAAACATCACTGATGTGAACACTTGTATTGACAGGTCATTGACGTCAAAAATAATCATACAAAAAAATGCTCCTGGTGTGAAAGGACCTTAAGCCCTACACATGACAAAGAAAATCCAGGGATGTTGGCATTATTAGCATGCTAAGTAAGCTGTTAGCTAATGGCTAACAGCTAGCCATTAGCCTAACAGTTATGAACATCTTTTGAAATAAAACATCACATTTGATAAACCAAGATGCAACTGGGAGAGATGTTCTACCAATTTCTAGCGAACTGTTGTTGGCAACAGATTAAAAAAACAAAAAAAAAACAAACAGAAGACGACTTTAGTGAAGACTTCGATGAATTCTGCGCGAAAGTATCCTTGTGTGTTTCCTGACTTTCCTCCTCAATCCTCTCTCCTCCCATCACCCAGAAAGGAAGGCAGTTTGCTTGATTAAAAACAGAGTGGATGAAATTTTATATCAAAGCTTATCAGGAACTTTTAATGCATTTGAGTAAATGGAGGCACGCTGTCCATTCCAGATACAGTCAATTGCAGTATTACTTTTACAGAGGGAAATTCTATTCCTAAGAAGTGACAGTTCAATATAAAAACGCAGCTCTCATCTACTTTCTGTCTCTCTCCTGCTAAAGAATTGTAGGGAGGGAGTATGGCAGTTTGACAGTTTAGTAAAACTTCAACTTGAGACACAAATAAGAGAAACTCTCATGGAGCTACCCTATTACAGCAATGAATATTAATGATTATGGTTACAGAAGATATTCCTCCTGCCTTGAAGAAATGTTGTGCTCTCTTTTGGAGCTTCTTGTCAAGAGTGTGTCGGAGAAGTTAGATAAAGTACAGTCCTTATTTGATATGGTTTATTAACTCAGTACATTACATGTATGAGCCAGAGAGGATGTCAGAATTTCAAAACGAAAAACTAATATTTAAAATCGGAGGCAGCTGTGTCAAGGTCAGTCAGGAAAATGGTGAAAGCAGAAGACTGCGGGCTGCTGAATCACTGCGCTGACCAAGTCAGGCATAAAGGGGGACAGAGAGAGCGGCGCACATGTGAATAACAACTGCTTTTAAAGAGGGCATATCCCAAGTCAGGCCACTGAGTTGTTTACATGTAGCAAATTTAGCCGAACCTTGCATTCCCAAACCAGATTCAAGATGCAAGCGCACTGCCCCGCGGGGTGGCCAGTGATGGAACTACTCTGACAGTGTGCCTTCCACATGGGCATACTGAGGCTTCACAGTCAGGAAATTAGCCATCCAGCCTGTCAGCTCTCCATCGAGATTACATCTGAGGACACCAGATAAGAGCCAAGGGAAGACAAGAGCTGTCTGTAAAGTGCTGTATACTCACCCACCTAATTTAGTCAAATCAATTTTTCATATGTACAAACTGCAAAAAACAATCCTTCAAATACCTCGCCATGATATCAATAACAACGCGTGCCTTGATGCGCTTTAAGTGTTGTCCATGCTAATTCACTGGTTGAATGTGTAATGCTAATTAGCGTTTGCTCGTGGAAGAAGAAAGCCGTTTCCCCCGCTATCAGAGGACCACCGGGACCACTGGGATTGCCAAAAGATTAACTTATCTCATGCTAATGTGGAACCAGCAGCTATAAAAAACTCTCCATCTTGATGAACTGTCAACTATCAGTAACTTTGCCAGCCTGGGACTTCGCCAGTATCAGCTGAATGATTAATTGCCTGTAATTGGATTAAGTGCAGAGGAAGTTCATTCAAGGTAAGGTAATCATCTCACTTTCTTTCCTTTATTCCTCCTCTTTCCCTCCCCTTAAGTCCCCTCCACTTCTCCTTCCCTGTGATTTCTAGCCGCTGCATCTAGAAGTTGATGTTGCTGTTACACTCTGTAGTACTTAACGGTGACTTTTTAATAACTGCATTTCACCCAGAGACTAGTTTGGTCTCCCATGCACAGCAGCACATAGCACGAGTTTAGACAGGCCACAGCACAACGAACATTAATGTCACATTGCCGACATTAACACACCAGTTACCACTTTCCCCAAGACAGCTTTGGTGAACAAGCTTGCCCTCCACGGCCTCAAAAGTAAGTGAAAATTGAATAAAAGCAGGTGTTTTACATGTAAATACCTGAAAAATGATTTTTTTTATGAAACTTCAATAAAAAATAAAAGTCTTTCACCACACAAGGGGCTCTCTTGCATTTTTACTCTGGAATTGCAAAAACCACTGTATTTAGTGAAAATAACTGATTCCTACTTCTAGATTCTGAATATTTGTGTGGTTCACTTAAATGCTTAAAGGCATGGTTGACGATTCGAAAGATTGGTAATTATTATGAACCTCATTTACATGGCGATCATGGGCCTATAGTGCGATCTCCACAAAGTGAAGAGAAAGAGGAATGGAAAAAATCTGTTCAGCCAAGCAGGTGCAGGGCTGCAAAAACATTGACCAATGGGAGCCAACTGTTCCGGACAGCTCCCATTGGTCAATCTCCTGCTCCACCTCTCCATCCAATCACCTCGCTGTATTTGACACACCCCTCTCAAATACACTCTCCCAGCCCTTATCGGAGCTCTTAGCGGCTAAAAGTAGCGTAGCAGCTTATCTACAGGAGCTGTGACAGAGAAGGACGCAAAAAAACAAAAACAAAAAAACAAACAAAAAAAAACAAAAAAACACACTTCTGCTTGCCCCACCGCCAAAAGTGGGAGGAAAACGCAAGCCTACAAAGGAAAGGGCGGAGTCAAAGAGGAAATGTGACCAAGCAAGGAATCTAACTCTTCGCTTCGCTAGGATTTGGGCCTGAAAACAGACGCAGAGACAGGAGAGTTTTTGTTGAACAGGTAATGTTTGCCTTTTATTGTGGCACATGTTACATAAATAACTCTTATTAGTCTCTGCAATGTCAACATGGTAGCTGTCCAGGCAGCTGCAGTCTGTGCTCGCTAGCAGAGCTTGCTTTTACCGCCGCTAGTCACTAGCAATCCGATATGGTGAATCCTATTTGAAGCTAGCGAAGGATCTTCTGCTGGCCGACTTCTTGCTTTGCCAGAGGGGGTGTGTTGTGAGGAGGGTGATACAGGTTTAAGGGGGAGTTATCATGGCGACAGAGAGGAGAGGTTTGTGTGTGTGTGTGGGGGGTGGGGGGGTGGGACGCTTTTTTCAAATCTGCCTCAATGTCTCAGTTTTTTTCAACTGCTCCTCAGATCGTCAACCATGCCTTTAAGTGTTTCCCCCCCTCTGCGTTTGCCTTAACCGATCTTTTTCTACTAATTTACTTGTTACATTTACAAATAACCAGGCTGTCCATCCCAAAAGTAGTAAGGATCATGAATGGATTACAAAGGATGTCAAGGATTTAAGTAAACTGTAAATAACAGATCTCAAATGAAACCTTAAAACTGGCATAAAAAAATCATTATATTTTAATTGTCATTGTCAGTAATAATGCTGCATTTTTTAATATGTACCTCAGCGTATTAAAAATGGATAGAGAACACTTTTCTTCTCCCTCACTTACTTTTGCTTGTACTGAACAAGTTTTATGGATTTTAAAGACAAATTTAGCCTGTAAAAAGTGCAAAGTTACAGGGACCAAAAATGTGCCCCATATTAGCGTACACTTGAACTGAACAGTTGGTAGTTTTTAAGAATGATACAGCTTGTAAACAGTGTAAACCTGAAAGGACCCAAAACGGTGCCCTGGGGTCTCCCATTTTAACGATGAAGGCTTGAACTGAACAACTGCTGGTTTCTTCAGAATAAAACAGCCTGTAAACAGTGTAAACTATAAAAGGACTACAAACTGTGTCTTGGGGGCTGCCATATTAGAGAGGATATTATTGTTAATGTTTGGGTACATCTTTTAATGACCCAAAAAGAAGACCTAAAAACTGTCCGGGCAGCTTGTCCATGTGCTAAATAGTAGACGAAGTCATGATGTTACACCGCCTCCCTCTTTGTTATCTGTACACAGGGAATTAGTTTTCTGGCTTAAAGGCGACCTTGACACACCTTAGCTTTTGCTGAGTAGATGGCACTAATTAAAAGTCTAAAAAATGTTGTTTCACTCATCAGTTATCAATGCTAATCCCAAGGCCGTGTGGAGTAACTGATAAGGAACATCTCGTGCCTGGAAGCTCTAATCAGAAGAACAGACCTCTTTCATCTTTGACCAGCGAGGTGAGGGGATTGAGAGGCCACTGCATAATAAACAGCCGAGACAAGAAATGCAAGGAGACATGCACAGATGGATGCGAATCGAGACATGATGAGTGTAAAGCAACATGCACTGCAGAGTCCCTCCCACTCCTACCACCCTTTTCCCACCTTTCTCTGTGCAGCAGTGGTCTCCGAGGCTAAGCCTGGTGAATCTCCTTTTAATGAAGTCAGGAGGTAAAAAGTGCACACTCTCCCTCACTGACAAGCCAGCTCTCTGCTGCCTTTCATCATTACAGTAATGGCTCAGGTTCTCCCCCGCTGAGTAGTTTACTTTTAATCCATGTCGATGACGCATATTACTGCAGCAACCGGATTGACTCGTTTGTCTGTGGTCTTGTTCCCTAAATGCCACCAGCCACCCTCCTTCTCATTTCCCTCCCCATCTCAAAAGAACCTGAAATGTCAAAGGTCTTAACAGTCTATCACTTTGTATTTTCATACACGTATTTACACAATATCTTCTCCTTAGTATGCAGTTGGCATTATGCTTGCATGTCCTGAACTTGGGAATTAAACCTCTGGCAAGATTATTGACTGTATTATTGAACCACAAGCTTACACACCACTGTTGTGCTTTTGGCTGTTAATTATAGCCACCCCGTGGGCTCAGTGTACCGCTGCTTAAGGAATCAGATGCAAATCAACCTAACACATGTACTGCATTAGATTATATAGGGTGCTTTCCATTTAGTAATGGCTTCCAAGTCCCTTATTTGCATCTTTTTTTTGTGTCCTAGCTCTTAATTTGACACCTTACCTCCCTGCTTGAAAATTTTTTTGACATAGAAAAATATCTGAATCATATGGTTTGGATTAAACAAGCATCAAGCGACAGCTCCCCCAGCTCTGATTATAGATCAATACTAACGCCAGGGTGTTACAGAACGAATCAGATAGACAGCAATAACACAAATAGACCGTTAAAACATGATTATTATTGAAATAAAAGGGCAAATGTGAATGAGTAACAAGAATCGATAGGGTTGTTAGCTTGTAAAAGATCACAGGTAATTGTAGGCCAGGTCTTCTTTTCAGACTAAAGATGTTATTAAAGAGCTAATTATAATAACCGTAGCCAAGCGGATTTAAAGACTGTTAAGGTGAAGATGCTCCTATAAAAGTAAAAAGAGCAGAAAAGGCTGCTTAATTTGTACATACTGAAAGATTTAGAGCCACCTTGTTCGCTCTTCCACCTTACAAGTTGTAACCAGCTTTCATTTTGGAGGCTCTTGCAGACAGAATTATTATTTAAAGGTGGGGTAGGCAGGATTTCGTTAATAAACCATCATTTTTTTGTGGCGTATATACAAAAAAAAACCTTTTAATACCAGTCAATAGCTATTAGTTACTGATGAAATTTGGTAATATAACGATATTGCTGTGTTCTGTTATGTCTGTGTAGTCAACATTTTAAATATTTTGAGCGGCCCGCTCTTTCTGACCGTAAACAAAGCCATTCTCCGCCTCCCCCAACCTGATTGGTTGTGAGGCTTCTGAGTGCTGATTGGTTGTGAGGCACGCTTAATGAGCCGAAACAAAGTTAGCATGCTACAATATCTGATAGTGGAAACCAACCAGAAAGTACGGAAATTGTCAGAATCCTCCTTTGGCCACAACTGCCAACACAAGCAAGAAAATGAGGTAAATACCGGAGACTCTGGCGGAATAACGGGTGCTAAAAACTGAGGTAGACCGGACAAGAGCTTAAAAGCTGGGTCAACATCAATGAAGCACATGGGGGACGATTCTAGATATTAGGGACCCTGTAACCTTTCAACTGAACAGGTAAACCGCTTAAACAAAGTAAGCCAAGACCTGCTGCGTGTTGTAGCACCGCTAAACTGTTTACCTCGGGTCCTGGACTATGTCACTTTATCCTAGTTGTAGAAGTCCGGCAAACATTGTGTTTGCTGGTAGTCTGTTGGCATCTACAGTAGCACCAATGCTTTTTACTTTCACGTTGACTGGGCTCCATTTGTAATTACCTGAAGTATTTATCTGCATTATAGCTGAATTTAATTGAAATGATACGAGCAAGCAAGAGCGTCTGATTGTGGGCGGGGTTTGCTGGAGCAGAGCGGGAGGGGAAAAGAGGAGATGAAGGGAAAACTGGTTGGGAGAGATAGTGTTTACATTCAAGATTTCTCCCAAAAATTGGCACTTCCTCAGATCCTGCCTACCCCACTTTTAAACTAGGTTTTGAATTCAAAAACCATCAAATATTTGGCCTCTGCAGCCTCTCAGTCCACGCAATGATCTGGATGGGAGTGGAAGTTATCAGAACGAGGTTTTGCAGTGATTGGCTGAGACTGATGTAGAGGTGGAAAAACACTGAAACAAAAGTGGCGAGCCCTCCAGAAGACCTTGCACCAATACACTAAAGACAGCGTCTTTGTTGTCGAGAATTGATTAGCATCGCTTCTAGATTTTGACTGATCAGATTCAAGCATTTAACACTGCTGCAACAGGAAAAATAGAAATATTCAGTCTTGTCTTTGGACCTGTTTGCTTTCTAACCTTGTGTGGAGGCATCACAATTGATTCAGGCCTGTTTCATCAGCAGTTAAAAAGCCAACAGGAATTTTGGGTGTGCCATCATGTCTTGTTTTGTGTTTTATGTCTGAAAAGTCCACATCTTAAACGCATCCTGTTGGAAATTACTGGGAACAATAAGGCAACAGAATGATCAATACTACTCTGGTGTCTTGTATTAATTCAAAAAAGTTGGGTTTCTGTTTATCAAAAAGTTTTCTGAACAAAATCGTCTTTAAAATTGAGTTTAACAAAGAGAATAAGACATGAAAAAAGGCAATATTCAAAAGTAGTGAAGGAAAAAAGCAAACTTGATTAAATAGATTTGAAAGTTTCATTTTAAATGACTTACAGTACCAGCTGGAATAGGTGACACTGACTTTAACCAGATGAACGCCAAGCTTAATTATTATTCACATTACACCCACACTTCATTCGTACAGAGCGGTTTGGAGATGTGACATTTTCATTGGATTGAACCGCAGCACCCTCTGCGTACTGTGTCATTACAGTCTGGAACACCACATAAATACATGCTTTGCTGTTTACTACCATTTAAAAGGAAAGGGAAGTGATTTTCTTTTGAAGTAAGTGGACGTTTTTCATATATTTTTAGCCTTTTAAACATATGCTGTGACAGGTCGTTTATATGAAAAGCACTCTGCCTTGTCAGAATGTTATGACCCCTACTCTTGAAGTTGGCTTCCCATTGAGATGTTGATAGAGCGTCAGAAGTTTGTTCAGCATTCTAACTTATTTAAATATAATTAATGTAAACGCCTCTTTGTGACAAAAGCAAAAGACACAATCATAGAGAAAGGGCTGATAACATTCATATGGATATTTAGAGTCCTGCTACTGTTTGTGTCATATGAAAGGTTATACAATGGGCTAAAAAAGAAAGCATTTTTTTTTCGAAATTTTCGCCACTGAAATAAAATCAAAAATTGCTCTACTTTCAAAGAAGTACTTATTTTCTTTTTTTCCCCCTGTGCCTGGCCTTTGGTCATTTCCTCTTATTCTATAAATGACTCTTTTTCCTCTTGCTTGGGAAGAAAAAGCAATAGACAGAGAATTTAATTCCACAGGTAAAGCGTCTGTGAATACAAAAGACCGCTGCATTTGCTCTGTCAGAGAGCAATTGCAAAGAGAAGAGAACTGGGAGGTAGTATTGTAATAGCCACTTTTCTTCTCTTTGTCTTGGATGTCAGTACATTTGTCTGAAATAAAGAGAGGGTACTTTGTCCGAATGAAAACAGCATCACCTGCAGTGACTGAATCTCCAAAAGGATCACACAGTGCAGCTGAAAAATCAATTTAATTTCCAAGCTCACCTCAACAAAGGTAAAGTGATTGCATTTAAAACAGCTCCTAAACAAGTACTAAGGAACATTATGGATGCAACTCCACGTGAAAGCAATTAGATGTATTGTTTGATCATGCTAATAAAAAACCTTGAATAGCCGTTCGTTTCGCGGCTACAAATCAACCTGTCAGCTCCTAGCAGTACAGCTCAGTGTTGCTGCCATGACGCCGCCCACAAAAGGAAATCCTGTCAAAGATTCATGATATTTTCAGCGGTTGCAGTTCTTAAACATTCTCTGTGTCACTAAAAACGTATGTGTACCTCAAAGCTTTATAAGACAGCTTAAAAAGAGAGTCTGCCCTTTTTTTGGTTCAGTGAATGTCGATTTTGATGTATTTTGTAAGTAAAGTAAAGGGTTAGGCTTTCACTTTGCAGGATAAGGTTGGTGCCAATGCAAGCCAGGCTTTAAATAGCTGCCATTTTCTAATGGGTGCTGCAGCTGTGAGGGCCACATGCTGGCCACTGCTTCACAGTTATTTCTGCGCCTTACCACTGCCCTAAGCTTGCAAGGCCAAACAGCCACCTATAGGGACCCTACACAGCTTTACATGTAAAGGCCTGGGTGCGATACTGAGGCACGTGTCTATACATTTGTGTACAATGGATATCAGTTGCTATTTCCTTCCTTCACAGTTACATAAAGTTTTTGCCGTATTTTTTACAGTAAAACTCTGAAAACCACAGTTGCTAATAGTTTACTGTATATCTGAGCTACATTAAATAAAATACTGCAAAATTTACAGTTCTACCTCATTTATTACTGACATAAACTTTAAATATATTTACAGTGTGACTCTTATTGTCAATATTGTTTGCTAAAGGTGCTACTTTTACAGCACATTACCGTAAAAACATTTACAAAATTACTGTTAATGAAACAGCAAAACACTGTAAAGAGGTTTACAATCAACCTGTATTTTTCAAAGCAATTTACTGTCAATTAATAACAGACTGTAAATAGGTTTACAGTGTATCTGCTGTTGTGAAGACTGTTTGTATAGATGTTATTTTTACAGCACATTACCGTATAAATGTCTGTTATTTTAACAGCAAAACACTGTGAAGAGGTTCACAATCAACCTGTATTTTTCATACTTTACTGTGAATTAATAACAGTTTTTTACTGTAATATTTACAGTTAGCAAAATACTATATTGTAGTGTCTTGTACAATGTCATGGTTATTTTTACAGTACATTCCTGGCAATAAAAACTGCAGTTATTTTACTGTAGTTTTGATTTTTTTTTTTGTTTTTTTAAAGAGTAGGCTTGTGAAAATCGAAGCCTAATGTAAGATATTTGTGTTTTTAACCACCCTGTCACCAAGTTTTACATTTGTTAAGGCTGGAGGCGTTAAAAATCTGCAGACCTTGGACAAATTCAATTGAAATGAATTGAAGCTTTGAGTCTCTTTACTTTGTAACTTTCATACCCAAAACTACCATCTGAAACCAGCTCATTCAACCATTTGAATTATCCCTCAAGGCTGTGTCGCACAACTTTCTTCTCAACTGTTGAAAATGAGAGACTTCTTTTCAAACCCAAAGTTTCCAAAGCTGGAGTTGAAGGCAGTGCCACAAAAACGAAACATGCCCTTGTTAATTTGCTTGTTTGTCCTTTTTACCTCCATGATAGGCAAAGGTATGAGACCAAAGAGTTCCATGAGTATTGAAACCACAAGATATTTAAACCAGCAGAAGCCTGGATTCATTATGCTTAATTGCACCTCAAATGGAGAGTCTTCAGGGATGCTTTCAGGAGAGCCCATTGTGCACTCCACTTCAAGTACAACCCCTGCTCCAAAAAAAGTAAACACAGCGCTTTAAATTTCAATAAAAAACTGCTTTTGATGGGTTTTTGAATCGTTCAAACCTACCTTCAACTGAAAGAGGACATTTCAAATGCTGAAACACAAATGATGTTTACTCAATTTCAATGTAGCACCAGAAAACAGCTTTCCTGAGAGGCTCTTTGAGAGAATACACAAGCACATACTTCAACCAAATTAGAGTAATGCTCCTTAGTATGATTTGCAACTAATTTGGGGCTTTCATCATCGACAGCGTAAGATATAATTAGAAGATTAAGTGAATCTGGAGGAATGCTGTACGAAAGAGACAAGACTGAGAACCAATACCCTGTGATCGAAAATAGTCATGACTCTGGAGTGGAATTCACCACATGGGCTTGAAATCACTCCCAAAACAACATTGAGCGCAGTTTATTGCTGGAGCTGTGTTATATACTTTATGTTTTCTGAAGTAGTATTGCTTGAAGAGAAACATTGTCATTGATTATATTTTTGGTTAGTCTAAACTAGGGCCCGACCGATATGGATTTTTGGGGCTGATGCCGATATCGATTATGAGGGGGCAAAAAAATCTGATTGCTGATTAATCAGCCGATACAGTACAATACTGTAGATATACTGTAGGCTACTGCTCTTCACGCCGACAGGAAGACTGATTGATAAAACTCTGTCACGTAATGTGTACTGTTGTTTATTCTACCGTTACTGGCACGGCTAACAGTGTAGCAAGGCTAGTAGCAGGTGGCTTACTCTAACTTTAGCTTGCATATGACTCGGTGTGACCGAGACCAGCACAGCGGGGAACATGGTGAAGTGGGTTGAACTGAAACTTGTTGACTTATTGTCTACTTCACAATCTGGTTTATTTACCGTTGAGGCGGACCGCTCTCCTCCATGTGTCCCTGAGCTGCCTGCTTCAGATCCGTCGCTCTGCTGTGCTGTGAGGTAGTTATTGGATGAAAATTGTCATGAGGTCGCTGCACCATCTACAGTCGGGGAACTTTTCAAATGGCGGAACATTTTCGAATTGAAACCGAATCTTATTCTCCTCATTTTATTTCTGAAAATATCGGCGAGTTTTGGCCGATTACGATTAGTCTCAAACGGGCTAAAATTGGCGGGCCCTAGTCCAAACACATAACAGCAGACATTCGATGGTATTACTCATTTAGAGAAGGCTGTAATTACAAACTTGAGGCTACAATCATAAGGACCCTGACCAGACAAAATGCCTCAATCCCACTGTTTATTTATTGTGTACACATCATTCTAGAGGAGGGCCAAATAATTATAATACACAATTAAACCTCTTTAATTGTGTATTTTTGCTGTATTATCCACTGTTTCTGCTCATCCGGCCTCTGCTGTGCATGTTCCCGAATAATCTTATCCCTCTTTAACTTCTAAGATTGAAATTCCAACATCAGTTTCCATTTGCAAAAGAGCCAAGCACATAAAAAAAAAAAAAACTAGAAGGGGGCACTTTGTTTATGTGGGAGTACTCTATTTGTTCTCCGCTGTTTACCTCCAACAAAGCCATGTTTAATCGGTGAATGTTTGATTTAATTTGCTGGGCAATTCCAGACCAATCGAAATGCTGCATACAGGCCAAACACAATCAAACATCCGCTTTGACCTCCTTCATGTTTTCTCTGCACAAACCCCCTTTTTTTTTTTCTTTTTTTTTTCGGGCATTCAAAAGCACCCTCAGCTCCAAATCAGTTCGTATTGATGCATGGTAATAGATTCACCTCTAATTCTACTTTACCTATTTATTTCTCTCCATATCTCCGTTGTGCTTGCCTGTTGATATCAAGCAAAGCGGAGAGAAAACCATCAGCTGGGTCAAAACACGGTTAGCCTATTCATCAAGCAATGTGTTCAATACATATTTATGGTTCATACATCAGCGGTCAAAACATTTCACTCAATAAAACATTGGGGTGATCATTGAGCCAGTCTACAAAGAGACAATTCATCTCCCATGCTGCCTGCACTTATTTTGCACAGCATTCAGGGCCAAATTATTCAGAACATCCGCCATATTCAGCCGCTATTAAACAAGCTGGTATTAGTAAAAAGCCACAGCAGGCCCCTAACCATGCTGAGAGCTGGAGCTGACTCTATAAAGGGGAATTCCTTTATTGTTAAAGTGAATAGAGCCATGCCTGTGCGAGCAGAGGAATCATACTTTGAAGATTAGCGCTTTGGTTATGCAAACATTTCACCGCTGCAGAGCAATTAATTGTCCAGTTTTGCTGGGACTCGCAGAGGTGGGGTTTAGCGCAGTGGTCCCTTTTCCAGCTGTGTTCCTAATTTTGGAAAAGAATGTATTTATTTTTCTCCCCTCGCCACGAGACTCAAATAAGACACATCAAAGCTTTACTAATCAAACTTTCCAAGGCAACAATAACCCAAATTACACTGTTGAGTGTGAATAGTGTTGCAGACAATGACAAAAACACTAATGACTCTTACAACTCACTTTAGCTCCTTTTAAAACTGGAGTTTTAACTCGCATTTGTGGATAACAGTGTTTACGGTTGCGGGGATTTCTCCTACAGAGCCGTGTTTGTTTTCCATGTAGTGCAGTGTGATCACGCCTATCTGGACATCGGTTTTTAGCCATACCTCTTTTGTACATCACTTTCTCCAGATTCCTGAACTCTTTTGTGATATTTTGTCAGATAAATGATGAGAAAGTTGAAATATTTGCACACACTGGCTCTAACAAGGTAGTAAATCTCTTCTTGTCTGTACTTCTGAGAGACTTATGCTGTGTTCGAGTTACGTCACACCCGAGTTCCCAGCATTTCAGTAACCAAGTTGGAAAAAAAAGCCCTGAAACAAGATGGCTACATCTACCGAAGTTATTTTAGCGCTTGCATAATTCGGACAAGACAAGCGCTAAAATAACTTTGACAGATGTAGCCATCTTGTTTCCGCCTCCGATTTTGCTTTTTTCCCCGACTTGGTTTCTGAAACCCTGGGAACTCAGGTGTGATGTCAATTTTAGCTCGGACTTCTGACTTCCAAGGTAACTCGAACGCACTATTAGCCTCAGTGGTTTGCCCTTTTTGTTACCCTTCATGCATATAACCTGTTGCATATAAACGCAGTCAGTTTGGAGATGTCCCTAAGCATCAGTATTTCACAAATTTTGTTGTCCATGCCAATCATTTTTGACATGTTTCACTTTAAAAATGTTGTCCTTGAACTTTTATCAGTTACATATGAGCTCTGAAATATATCGTTTCAATGTTGATGATCTTTTTTTCTTATAGAAAGAGAATGTTTGTTGACTTAAACCTCAAAAAAAAAAAAAAAAAAAAGAAATTGCCAGCACCATCCACTTACATTTTTGGCACACCTTTTGTAAGGTCCCCACAGAGCGCACAGACATGCTGAAATCACCCCCCGTGATATGTTTTTGGTTAGTTTGAAAGGTCAAAACTGACACCCCTACATTTATCCAATAAACAAAATCTGCCATGTAAGGTACAAAAACAAAGGAAAAGGACCCAGAAATGCAGAACTAAGGATTTATTGAAGCAAAAGCAAAAAGTCTGACTAAAACTTTCTCTCAAAATGTCCAAACAAATCCAAATCCAAAAGTTCAAAAAAGAAAAAGAAGCAAAATCCAAAGAATCAAAAGGGCACTGGGAAAAAACACAAGGAGACAACTGGGGACACAAGCACACACAATGAACCAACAAGGACCAAGGCGAAGACAAGGACTACACAAACACTGTTTAATGAGCAACAGGTGAGGCTAACGAGCAACAGGTGAGGCCAACAGGTGAGGCTAACGAGCAACAGGTGAAACTCATGAGTGATTAACGAGGGAGGGAAAACTAGGGGTGTATAACCAGACTAGTACACGGAATAATACACGGAATCAACAACTACAAAATAAAATAGGAAACACTGAGAACTGATCTAAAGAATAAAACACAGAGAACAGGAGGGAAACAAGGTCAAACAGAAACTGAAAACTTACTGACTGGACTACAGGGGAACAGGAACAACAGGGAAACAGAAACACTAGGAAAAACACAGAAAATACACTCAACTAACAAAACCAGGGAAAAACTAAATCAATAGAACAAATCATGAAAAAATCAAGCCGAAGATATGCCAAAACTAGAGCAGTAGCAATATATGGGGCTTCAGACTCACAAATATATTGACATTTCCATTAAAAGAGCTCCACTGATTTGCTTTTTGGACAAATGTAGTTGAAACCCTTTTCCCCCCTTTGGTATCAAATACAACTCCACTCCCAAAGAAGCTAGGACTAAGGAAAGCGGATTTGCCGTCTAAATGTGATCTACAGGACTCAAAATGGCACTGCATTAAAAAACAGATACAACTCCAAAGTAGAAATCACTGCATGGGCTGAAAAAATAACACTATGTGTGGACACAGTTCATACAACTGCAGGTTAAGGGACATGGTAACAAAAAGTGCAAAAGCGTCCAGTGGTCTGGTGTGTTAAAGTTTGACATTCTTCTTGGAAACCATAGATGCTGCATCCTCCTCTGTGTCATAGAAACTTTTTATTAAAGTATAAGAGTACTTTCTCTCTACCTGGAAGCCTTAGTGGTTTATCTAGATGAGCAAAAAAAAAAAGCCCAGATAAATTAGACTCCATCATTTGTTATTTGTTTTATTCTCTCCAGCAGCTTTCATCAAAGATCCCCCCAACTGAAACTCCAGCCTGCTGAGACCCCACACGAACAAGCGAAATTAACAATCTGTTTTCAACTCCTTCCACCAGACAGTCCTTTTAAATACACCTCTGTCATCGATGAGGCCTTTACCTAGTAATTAGTGTCTCATCTCTCCAGAGCGCGTTGTTAGAGATATTTTGCTCGGATTAATACTTTCAGAACTCCGCACGAGTCCACGCTGTCATACCCTTGCATTAGCAGCCCAAAACACAGCACAGCTTCCTGCAAGGCCCCTCTTAACAAACCAGCGTGTGTGATAACTGTCACCTACCTTCCTATTATAAGATCATCCCCCTGGTTGGGTTTGTGTCTGATACTTTCATCAGGGGACTTTGTTTGCTTCTAAAACTTGCATTGCAAAAGCTCTTGGACACGAACTAGAGAATAACCCCTGAAAGAGAAAATTTGTTGTGTTTTCAGCACCAGTCTTACACCGATGTTCACAAATATGATTTTTTTTGCAGTTTTACCACATTAGCTGATGTTTTGACATGAATTATTAACCACATTTGCCTCTCCGAGACATGTTGTCATACTGTCATAAATTGCAATAACAAGCCCTAATTACACAGCCATTCCACACAATCCATCTATGCCTACACTTATCTCTCCATCTGATGTAATGTCTTTAGCACAATACTCCCTGTAGCCGAGAGCTCCTCCACTGACCTCAGATGTGATTAAAGGGTACCATTATACCGGCTCATACTGTACAAAAAAACACACCCATGCACACACTAGCTCTTATTGTATTTGACCCCAGCAGGATTAATCGCGTCTTTGCTCCGAATCTGTCTTTTGTAGCGCTCACCATTAGCCGCTAATAGTGGTGTTATTTCATAGATGGTGACAACTTGGCAGCGTCACACGTAATAAGGATGGTTATCGCGGGCTATTCACCATAGAGATAGCCTTGGACTGAGATACAGCATGAACTTGATGCTATCACGGTGAATTAAAACACATCACCGGACAATGCAATGAAGAAAAGTGGGAGTTTAAAAGAAGACAAAACTCCCCTCGCTCGCCATTTATCCAACTTGATTAATGGAGCTTGTGGTGCAATGCGATGTATGGCTGCTGCAACATGAAAAGAAATGGATGATTACATAGAAATCAATAGTGTATGAGATCTCGGGTGCATTAAAGGTGCATTAATGCATGTGAGGTGGGGACAAAAACATGAAAAATTGATGCTCTTAGTTTAGCTTACTTTACCAGACTGCTAAAGGTAGCATGTTTGCATCAATATTATTGAATCCAACTTTTTGATTCAGTGTTAGACGTTTAATACATCCATCTATCTATCTAGTTCCATTTTCTTTTATACAGATGGAAACAGACAAAGCCGAAAAGCTCTCTGCATTTCTGCGATTTTTCTCCTGACATTGCACAGTAACATTGTACGCACTCCACCACTTGCGCAGTCGCATTGTACGCATTTGGCCGTAGAGTCGCCAAGAGTCCCTGTGGTGACACTAGGCTCAAACAGTGTATTCCCCGGGTGAGCTACGCCATCTTTGTACACCATAGGCTGTATCAAGTGTCAATCATAAAAAAGATGAACCCCCTGATAACTTTCAAAAACTGAGCTGTACAAAAAAAAGGAGTTGAGCACAAACCAGTCCTACATTAACTACATGTCAACATCGCAAGCATAGGAAAGAAAAATGTAAACAAAATGTAGTAAATTTCTAAAGTTTGTCCACAGCTCTGTAAGGATGGCTGGAGGAGTCGGGATTTATGACCTATACTGCAGCCCGTCACCAGAGGGTGCTGTTCTCAGGGTGGCGAGGAGGCAGAAGGCGTCCATTCTATATGCAGTCTATGTTACTAATGCTGCGTTCAAGTTACCGCGGAAGTCAGAAGTCTGAGCTGAAAATGACTTTACACCCGAGTTACCAGCGTTTCAGTTACCAAGTTGGAAAAAAGCAAAATCGGAGGCGGAAACAAGATGGCTTCATGCCTTATAGCTTGCCTTATATGCGGACATGGTAAATAACTTTCGTTGATGTAGCCATCTTGTTTCCACCTCTGATTTTGCTTTTTCTGACTTGGTAAATAAAATGCTGGTCACTCGTGTGTGACGTCATTTTCAGCTCCGACATCTGACTCCCGAGGTAACTCGAACACAGCAAAATATCGCAGTAATTACTTGATTCTGATTGGCCAGTAAACGGCATTTCCATTGTCTTGCACGACGTCACTCGGCAAAATTATTTCCAGAGACACTTTTCAATGCAAGTGTGTAACTGCTGTAAAAAAATAGACCGAATATAATGGTTCCACACTTATTCGCCAAGGGGAACTGGTTTGGTGAAGCCAAGCCAGGAGGTTTGGACGCCTGATTCGTGAGTCCTTGAGTAACAAAGACTTTTTAAAAAAAGTTTGAATAAATCATACATGCAGGTTTTATTGCTTTATTAGAGTGTGCAGCATGTGTGGCTCCTTGTATTAAAAATGACACAGTTGCACATTACAGAATGAGACCTGCTTCATTATAACATGCCTCTAAAGCAGTTGAATAATACATCCCGGCGTCACGCTGAAATTGCTTTTAGTGGACAGAGATGTATCCACAAGCTGTGGTCATTCTAGGATGCCTCATAATAAACGACAATAAGGGGGAATTTTTAATAAAACGCCAAATTAGCCTGATGCATTTGTGGACAAAATTGTACATTATGTAAGAGCAGCCCTGTTTAATATATCTCTGTGAAAGTGTCTGCATAAAAGTGGGGGATAAAAATAAAAAAAGATAGATCTGCTGCTCAGTTGTTTTAATTTCAAGGTTCTGGAGGTGCTTGAGATGCATGGCTAGCGGACGGTGATATTGCTCCTGTGCTCACGGAGATGTAAACCCCCACCACCAGCAGCAGCCAGATGAGATGTCATCGAATTTATGGTTATGGATTACTCGCAGATTGTGTCACAGTGCCTACAGATGTTGAGTGTCACCATGGGAAACAGACAGAGGAAGAGTTGGAGAAGGGAGGGAAAGGAAAAAAAAGAGCGGGAACTGTTATCCGGGGGTACACTTGAGGAGATTCACTCCATTTGCACATACTTGTCAGGTTGAATCCCGCAGAGTAGGACACTCATTTTCACTTCATAGCGATCTAACAGGGCATGCAAAATAGCTGGATGTGTCTGCCCTCGCTGAATTTTTCCTTTTTTTCCAGGGGGTTTCATTCCTACCTGGGATATGATTCATTATTTTCCATATTCCTTGGCAATTATCTTTGTTTCAATATTTGATTGTGGCGCTTTGTTTGGATTCAAATTCTCATAAAGCCCTATTCGCTCCTCTAAGTACAATATTAAACCTAATTACGTGGAAGCAATATTCTTATCCCAACAACATGCCTGACTGAGGCTCGGGGCCTTTCTTATTCTCCATCTGCCTCATTTCATAAAGCTTTAATCAACACAACAAAGGTTCATTGTCCTCCAGACGCCATCACTCAGTGGACGGCTTCACATGCGCAAGGAGGGGGGCTGTCACAAAGTTTGGATCTTGAAGTTTCCGACCAAAAAAGGCGCTCTGACTAACTGAGTAAAAGCTGCACAAAAGTCGTGTGAAATATGTCGCCAGTGTTTTTGATAAATCGCCCTTTTAAAATGAACAAAAGGATGCACTTTAAAGTAATTACAAGCTGCCTCATTCGCTTGAGTGGCTCTCTTTAAAAATGTGTGACTGACTGACAGTAATAGGCAGATTGCTGAGGCGAAATCGAGTCGTGTTTGCAATTGGTGGTATAATAAGTGTAGTAAAATTGGTATGAAAACAAATCTAGTAAAATATCTTTGTTTCATGTCATAGATTGTACAAAAACACGATCAAAATTGGACATGTATAACCCAAAAGTCTCCAATCCAATTGTGTACTTTCTAACTGTTCATTAAACTTTCCTCTCCGTTCTGTAAACTTTAACTCATTTAATGCCAATGACTGATTTAGACTGATTTTTTCTATTTGCCCTGAGTGCTATTGATGGATTTTGACGAATTTTCAGGTTTTTTTTGTTTTCCACCAGATGGTGCTCCTCCCCAACATGCCACTAGGTTTGGGGTTATTCTGAACGCAGAAAAGCCGACAAATACGTCATAGCCATGTTACAAGAACAAAAAACAAGTACTTGCCAGTAAGAAGTGTGCTACCAAGTGTGCCAATTAGCTTAGTTGTGGAGTGTTTTTTCCTCTATGAGAAGAAAAGGGAAATGCCGAAGTCATTAGCCAAGAGCTCATGGTCTCTGCGCATCGACTCCTATGGGCGCGGTGCTAACGTCTCTGAATCCAGTGGAGATCCCGGTACCAAACTGTCATAATATCAGCAGACAATCAAAAAAAACTATTTTCCAGCGTGTCGTTGTGCCATCGGTGCCGGTCGTAGTGAGCGAGACCGAGCTGGAATTCAGTGACAGTTCCAGGCAAGGAGGATGCGAGCAGTCCGTATGGTTTATGTTGCGGCGTCAGGGCCACTACGACTCCCAGCCGTCAAGAAGTGTCTATTACAATCTAATCTCAAGGAGGGAGGACCTTGATGCCAACAGTAAAGCAGTTTGAAGTGAAATGAAATAGACGGTCCGAGTTCTGCTTGAAAGTCTCTCCTTCGTGAAAATGTGTTTTTCCCAGGTTTCTTTTTCCAGATCGGCAAAGATGATATGACCACACTGCATTGAGCAGGCAATAACTAAACACAGGAGTGGGTTATAGACTAACTTTTGTTCTCTGGTGAAAGAAGAGAATCACCCCTTTCTTTTGAGATATCGCACTTAATTCTAGTCCAAGCAGAAGATATTCTGTGGGTCCTGAAAGTTACAGAAATTTCTATAGTAGTCAATGGTGCCACTGGGTAAAAATTGCATAAATGAACCTGGCAATGAATAAATTAATCTACCAGAAGTAGAATATTTCAAAATAAAAGCACATCATAGTTTGACCATGCAATGTACTTTCCCTGTGTCTTGCTGTGTTATCAACAATTCCCACGCACTGCCCAGTTTCCTTGGAAATGGAGTTGTATATTCACCCATTTGGCTCTTTGTACATGTCTGACATACGAATGCCAGCGCTAGCCAAAGGGTTAATCTCATATTCCTGTCACTGAGGTTAAAAAGGCCCAACCCGGAGAACAGCTGGTCAGGCTGAGTGGAAATTGACACAACAGATGAACTAACATTTAGCTTTTGGAATGGTTAGCCTGCCCTGGCATTTAGTGACATTTGCCTCGCCACAGAGATGCATCCAGAGGCTCGGATGAAGGGAGAAAAAAGGAGGTTTGAGGAGTATAATTGTGGACTGACCAGTCATATTGGCCCTGTTAAATCGCTTATCTGGAGACAGCAGAGTGGACAGTGTGTGGAAAATGAAGTTGTGACATGTCACTTATTTCTAAATTTCTCTTTTCACACAGACTGTCACCTTTAATACAGCTCTAATGGGACCAAAATTGAGACGTGCAGTGTGAACTTTACCTAAAAGGATCTAATTAAAGTCTTCGAGGGCTGAAAATGGAGAGCGGTTGCAATTTTGCCACTTTGCATTGATTTTGATTTAAGTAGCATCACCAAATCCACTGTTTTGGATGAGCACGACTGCTAATCCATGTAGTATTAAAGCTGCTCCTTTCAATTTTTCCAATATTAACAGAGAGAGAGGGAGAGTCAATTCTGCGAATACAAATGTCATTCTCACAAAGCGCTTAATAAAAAATTAAACAAACTCCAACCTCTCTACTTTTTTTTCTTCCTTCTATCTGGCCTTGTAACTCTGAGCCGAACAGAAAACTTAAAATTCCCTTTTACTACCATGTTTCAGCATATTCACACGCCTCCAGCTGAAAATAAAAACATCACTGGATCAAGGATTAACATTTGTATGGGACGACTTTGCTGAGACACCAGAGCTCTGTCTACCGCTCTCTTGCTTGCCACTCCAGAGAGAAGCCGAGACCGGGATTAGCAGAGCAGTCAATCATCATTGTTTCACCACTTTACAATATCTATTTGTCTGAGAAGGCAAAGCATGAGGGATAAAGAGGATTTGTGCTTTATTTCTCACTCAGCAGGGCTGATAGAAAAAACTGAAGGGGAGGCCCATGATCAGAGAACTTTAGTAGCAAACCAAACCTTTAGCGTTTGATACGTGACGTCCTTATAGCTCAAATACATTTGCAGAAACTAAGCGGTATTCTTTGGCCATGTTTGCAGAGAGTATTTACAGTGTAATGTATTTATTTTGATTGCAAACTACGCATATATATGTTTTGAGAGTGCGCATGACGGAGAGTGCGCATGACGGAGAGCTTGCTGACGGCCTCTGTCCGAAGTATTTGGACCTTGCCAATTTGAGGTAAAGCTTGTTTCCGAGGACATGGCAATATAGGTGTCTTTTCTTTTAATATTCTGGGATTTGGTTAGCAGGTATTAGAGTTGAGAAAGTACCATTTAAAAAGTCTTAAATTGGTTTAAACACACCCGAGTGTGAATGTTTCCTTATATGTATTGAGAGTGCGCATGATGGAGAGCTTGCTGACGGCCTCTGTCTAAAGTATCTGGACCTTGCCAAGTTGAGAGTAAGCTGGTTTCTGAGGACATGGTAGTATTGGTGTCCCATCTACACTCACCGGCCACTTTATTAGGTACACCATGCTAGTAACGGGTTGGACCCCCTTTTGCCTTCAGAACTGCCTCAATTCTTCGTGGCATAGATTCAACAAGGTGCTGGAAGCTTGGTCCAGCATTGACATGATGGCATCACACAGTTGCCGCAGATTTGTCGGCTGCACATCCATGATGCGAATCTCCCGTTCCACCACATCCCAAAGATGCTCTATTGGATTGAGATCTGGTGACTGTGGAGGCCATTTGAGTACAGTGAACTCATTGTCATGTTCAAGAGACCAGTCTGAGATGATTCCAGCTTTATGACATGGCGCATTATCCTGCTGAAAGTAGCCATCAGAAGTTGGGTACATTGTGGTCATAAAGGGATGGACATGGTCAGCAACAATACTCAGGTAGGCTGTGGCGTTGCAACGATGCTCAATTAGTACCAAGGGGCCAAAAGAGTGCCAAGAAAATATTCCCCACACCATGACACCACCACCACCAGCCTGAACCGTTGATACAAGGCAGGATGGATCCATGCTTTCATGTTGTTGACGCCAAATTCTGACCCTACCATCCGAATGTCGCAGCAGAAATCGAGACTCATCAGACCAGGCAACGTTTTTCCAATCTTCTATTGTCCAATTTCGATGAGCTTGTGCAAATTGTAGCCTCAGTTTCCTGTTCTTAGCTGAAAGGAGTGGCACCAGGAGTCTGCTGCTGTAGCCCATCTGCCTCAAAGTTTGACGTACTGTGTGTTCAGAGATGCTCTTCTGCCTACCTTGGTTGTAACGGGTGGTTATTTGAGTCACTGTTGCCTTTCTATCAGCTCGAACCAGTCTGGCCATTCTCCTCTGACCTCTGGCATCAACAAGGCATTTCCGCCCACAGAACTGCCGCTCACTGGATATTTTTTCTTTTTCGGACCATTCTCTGTAAACCCTAGAGATGGTTGTGCGTGAAAATCCCAGTAGATCAGCAGTTTCTGAAATACTCAGACCAGCCCTTCTGGCACCAACAACCATGCCACGTTCAAAGTCACTCAAATCACCTTTCTTCCCCATACTGATGCTCGGTTTGAACTGCAGGAGATTGTCTTGACCATGTCTACATGCCTAAATGCACTAAGTTGCCGCCATGTGATTGGCTGATTAGAAATTAAGTGTTAACAAGCAGTTGGACAGGTGTACCTAATAAAGTGGCCGGTGAGTGTATGTTAGCAGATATAAGGGTTAAAAAAGTACTTTTTAAAAGTCCTAAGTTGGTTTCAACATGCCTGAGTGTAAATGTTTCCCTATATGTATTGAGAGTGCGCATGATGGAGAGCTTGTTGAAGGCCTTTGTCTGAAGTATCTTGACCTTGCCAAGTTTAGAGTAAGCTGGTTTCTGAGGACATGATAGTATAGGTGTCCTGTCTACATTAGCAGATATGAGAGTTGAAAAAGTACCATTTAAAAAGTCTTTAGTTGGTTTGAACTTGCCTGAGTGTGAACATTTCTTTACATGTATTGAGAGTGCGCATGATGGAGAGCTTGGTGACGGCCTTTGTCCGAAGTATCTGGACCTTGCCAAGTTGAGATTAAGCTGGTTTCTGAGAACATGGCAGTACCGGTTTCCTGTCTATGTAAGCAGATATGAGAGTTGAAAAAGTACATTTTAAAAAGTCTTTAGTTGGTTTGAACTTGCCTGAGTGTGAACATTTCCTTGCATTTATTGAGCATGCGCATGATGGAGAGCTTGGTGACAGTGTCAGCTTGCGCCAGGTTGAGTTTAAGATGGTTTGGTTTGGATAGGCATTAGGGTTTCCTTGTTTATTTGCACTCTAAGATCACATGTAGGAGAGCGTAGAGTTAAATTTCTATATTTGGAGCCTGAGATACTGAATAAATACTGTATTTGAGCTGCCAAAATTCTCTATTGTTCATCCGTTTTAATTAGTTTAGAGGAAAATCTATATTCAAAAGCCACTTCATGTCAAACCACCATCATCCAAAGCTTTTGCCAAGAAAATCTATCATCTTTTAAGTCCAGCTGTTGTTCTTTTCCTGAATCCATACTGTAAAGTTGACCTGAATGGTCAAAAACAGTATTTGCAGTGTTTTTGAGAACAAAAAAGACTCCTTTTTTCCCCATTGACGCTCGTCTCTTTTTGTCTCTTTCAAGTGTCAGAAAAACAAGCATCAAAGCAGCATTTTGATAAGTTAACATCTTTTTTTTTTTTTTTAACTCAAGGTTTTCAGAGTACAAGTGGGATGCTTTTCTCCCACAGCATCTGAAAATTAGTTGGAACTTTGAAATGATTCACCCTCTTGAAAGAAGCATGAAATGGCCTTACTTTGTAAAAATGATTAGTTAACAATAAAGTGAGATGTCTGCCCATTTTTGATATCTAGATGAAGAGAACATAGGCTCAGTGATGATCCAGGCTTGTATGCACCCTTGTTTTCTGCATCCTTATCCCTGGGATCAATAATTCACCATCTCACTATCAGTTGAGGTTGATGTTCCTGGTTGCACTTTCATCTTTTTCTCATCTGACCTTTAGCGCAGAAGACATCATGCTGGAGAAAATACTCCACGAATCGATGAAGACAGCACTTTTTATTAACCCTTTGTTCAGTTTTCAACCCCTTTTTTCTTCTCCCATTACGTCTCTCCTTCTCGATACTCCTAGTTTTCATTTTATCTCGCTGAGTCTTGTGATACATCCTTGAGGCTTTGTGTGCTCCGCGAAGAGACGCCGTGTTCTGACAGAAGACTTTTTTGCAAATGTTTGAATCAGAAGAGGCCTCACTTGTCCTTCGTCTTTGTAATCAACTTCATAAAAAGACGTCATCATTGCTTTTTGATTCGAAATAAAGCAGTAAAACTTCTTTGATAACCTGGTAATAAATGATTGAATTTCACAAATCCAAAAGTTAGGCATTTCATAGCCAGCGAATTAGCTGTTGGTGTCTTGATGCAAATTTTTAAGCTCATACCAACAATGCTAACTCAAGCTTATTTTTTGGCTAACAGCTACAATTAGCATATGGCAGCCTTCGCCATCAGAGATCCCCTACGGTGTCTGATTCAAATAAACTGGATGATATAAAAAAGAGATTTCACTTAAACTTTTGTGTCCTATAGTTGAGTCTGGTTCCTCTAATCATGCGTCTGCATTAGGGCCCGACCGATTTATCGGCGAGCTGATTAAATCGGCCAATTTTAGCCCATTTGGAACTAATCGGTAACTGGCCAAAACTCGCCTCAACGGTAAATAAACCAGTTTGTGAAATACACAAGTCAACAAGTTTCAGTTCGACCAACTTCACGATGTTCCCCACTGTGCTGGTCTCGGTCACGCCGAGTTAACGGTGAAGCACCATGTAATATGCAAGCTGAAGTTAGAGTTAGCCACCTGCTATTAGCCTTGCTACACCGATAGCCGCGTCAATAACGGTAGAATAAACAAAAGTACACATTACGTGATCGAGCTACTTGTCTTACTGAGGCAGCTGCATGTCTCCAGATGAGACCGGACGGGAAATGAGTAACGTGAGTTAAGACACGGTGGGGGGTCCTGGGTCGGGCCCTAGTCTGCATTATGAGTTTATCTCTCACTGATAGAGGTTGTCGTGTCTTTGCGGTATGCACAAACCCTTCACAGGGGGACAAATCAGGCCTGATATGAGAACACAGATTCCCCTCCAAAGACAGCATTTGTATTCTAGCACTGAGCGTGCAAGCAGTGAGGATAAGCGTCCTTTCACAAATGCCAGTAAATGCTTCCTTTGAAAGATGGGATACCATCCTGAGACCTGATTTAAGTTCCTTTTACAGCGAACGACGACTGTGTATAGCGACGGGAATTGCCTTATGCATTCAATCCAACGTGAGGACTTCTGCAGTGGTCATCCATCTCGACCCCGCCTTTAATCAGCATTAAAACATACGTCAGGCAAATTTTATTATAGCCAATTTAATCTAGTTTAATAGAAGCAAGACGGCCTGTTCATTTCAGGCCCTGGCAGACAGAAGCAAACACAATGGATACTCATTAGGTATTATTCCTGCTGTCCTTGTTTGACTCCGTTCAGCTCCTTTCATGTGGAGCGAAAGATAATTGATAGTATTGATCGTAAAAAAAAATGTGTTTTGAAGTGGTTTTGAGCCAATGCAGTGATTTCCGCTACAGAGTTATGTCTGTTTTTAATGCATTACAACCTGAAGGCCTGAAAATCAAAGCTACCCAGTTTGAGTTTTCAGCCTCTGCACAGATTTCTACAGAGTCTTTATGGTTTGAAGACGATGCAATCACCTAATTTTGTCAATATCACAATATTTTGCTTACTGGCAAATCTCTCCAATGACTTTACTCCTAAGAGACGATTTCTTTTTTACAAAATGAGCATATATATTTCATTATAAATACAATTTTGCATATCTATCATCTGATTTTTCTTTTTTTTTAAATCAAATATGAGGTTTAAATGATTTTCAAACCCTTAAAATTCAGATTTTATTGCCCTTTTATTGACTGTGTTCCACCTTTTCAGAATTGAACTTATTAAGAGAGAACAAACCGCAAGCACTTCGAGAGTAAAACTAATTATACAGCGACTAAAATTGAAATTAGAGACTCAAAACGAAACACATATAAGATTTTTCTATCATGAAGAGGGACAAAAACAATCACAGCCCACAGTGCAGTCTTCTTCCATGCATCTGCCGAATCACACACAGCCTGCTCCCGACTGATGAAACACTTTTTAGAAATGTTCCATCTCTGCCAGTAATCTCGGCAAATATGACATGTTCTTGGACTGAGAAGACAGATTTGTAGACTAAACACATTCACGGTCCTGTGGAAAAACCAGACAAGACACG